>SSNS01000016.1:2274764-2549643 GCA_006937985.1 Aphyosemion australe | reverse complement strand
TCACACACACACACACACACACACACACACACACACACGCACAGACACACACACACACACACACACACACACACACACACACACACACACACACACACACACACACACACACACACACACACACACACACACACACACACACACACCAATGGTCCACCTGTGGGTGAGTTGTGATGGTTGTGGCTTCACCTCCGCTGCTTCTGCCCCCAACCCCTGTCGGTCTGGGGATCTGGAGCTACCTGTGAGGCTTTGGGGCCATTGCAGGGATGGATGGGTGCCCACATTTTGGGGTATTCTATGTCTCACTCTGGGCTGGTCTGTATCAGTGGGGGCGACAGTGTGCTGGGCTGGGGGCTCCAGGCCTAGCGGCCCCTAATGAGTTCCCTCTGGCTGGGGGCTGGTGCCCTGACATCCTCAGGCTGGCTCCCCTTCCTCCCTGGGCTTGGGGCTGGCCGACTGGTGTTTTTGAAAATATGCAACTTCAAAATCAGCCGGAAAAATGTTTTGTTGAATGAATGGACTCTGAACAAATTAAACTGTGATTTATTTTATTATTTGTTATAGCCTTCATGCTGTTTGAAGGAGTTGTGTAATTTTTACTCTCAAAGATTTCTACCAAAATGAAAAAAGTTTCTCTTCACCAATATTGCCCGTGTGTTGGTATAGTTCAATAAAGGTTTGTAAAAATAAATGACTGAAGAAGTGAATGAGCATATGATAAACTCTCTATTTATCAGTCAAAACCATGAAAATAGTTCAACGGGTCTGTCCTTGATTGAACTTGTTGTTGGTACTGTGTGATGCAGCAACCTTCCCTGCTCAGAAGGAGGCAGTCTTGTCTAATAAACTAGGAGCCATTCTCAGCGCTAGACTAGGAAGAGGGAACCTCAGCTGGTAAATTAACTACAATTTCACAATACACATGAACAGAATCCATGTGACATAAAATGTTAAATTAAAAACATTTATTAGACAAAAACAGAAGCATCAGAAGACAAATGCAAACAGAAACAGTTTTATGATTCTGGGGCAGAAATAAAAAAAATCCTTAGCCTTTGAGGGTTTTTTAATCTGAGCTCGCCCTGATTTTAATTAGTGTTAAACACAGGAAGAATCACAGCTTTAAAACGATAAACACACCGGCCCTGATAGTGCATAATATTTAAAATTCATGACCGATTTAGACATAATATACAGAAAAAAACCATGTTGATGACAAAACAAATGACGATGAAGGAGACAAGAGGATACAAATGGAGAAGGAGGGAAGGAGTTGAGAGTGGACCTGACAGCAGATAGTTGCACTTGTTAAGACAGAGAAGGCAGAAACAATGAAAGGGGGGAACAAAACAATTGCTGTGTGAAAATTATAGGGTTTGTTTGGTGACTTGTCAACTTTCAAGTTTCTGCAACATAGTTTCATATGGGAAATTCAACATGTTTAAAAGGCTTCTCACTTTGGAGAGAAACATGGACTTGATTTAATAAGACAGCCAATGGGAGTTTTTTTTTAGCTTTCCAGGGGACTTGAGTGAAAACCACATGCCCTGTGCACAAGAGAGACATGCAGAGATTACGTTAAAAAACTGCAGGAGTAAGATGAGTTTGTTTACAAGTTTAATGGACTTGACATCAGTTAGTTTCTTATGTCATCCAAGACTGAATGCCATAGTTATTGTAAAATCTGAAACATGTCAATTATTTGCTAAAACTGAAGCTCAACTTTGACCAAAATAAGAAAATTCTATCTAAAAGCTGCGCCAGTAAGTCATAGTCCAATGTCTTGTGTCTCTCCACCATTGACAGTACATATGCAGGACAAAGCCCGCCCGTTTGGATATTAATATGCAAAATGTTTTAACATGGGAGGTTCCCAACGCCTCCATTTTGGCCGTGCCACATGTCTCGTCACGCCCAGACAATCCATAAATGGGAAAAGAGGTGTAGCTGAAGGTGGGGCAGTGAGGGTGGGTGATAAGGAACCAATGTAGCTACTAGCTAAAGTGAGCTAACCCCCAAAGCTAAGACGGAGCTTCGGGACAGCGACCCGCACAGCCACCTGGCTTCTGGGCGAGGCTGCAGCAGCGTTGGTTGCCTGTGGAGAGCCAGATCGCTACAATCAGAGCCACGTACCCTGGCTGCTTACGTGAGCTCACGCTCCACTCCGGCTCCAAAGCTAGTGGAGTTTTTCAGGCGCTTTTAGCAAATAATTCCATGACTAACATCCAAACATGAACACACAGAGGACACAACTAAAGTTCAGAGTCAAAATGGCCGAACATTTATTAACATGAGGCTGAGGCCTTTCCCGGAGCTAGCTGCTTAAGCTAGCTCTGATGCTAGCTCTGACGCTCATGCTTCCTGTCAATCAAATCTAATTATTCATAATTTCAAGCATTAATTACACCTAAATGGAAGAGTTACAAAAAAATTCACCTCCCTCAGAGTTGCCATGACTGTCAACTAGACCTATTAAACCTAAAATGTTTTTTTTTTAACCAGGCTGTAAACATATTGATTTCTGCTGTGAATGGGGCATTTGTAACATGGGAGTCAATGAGGTTTTGCTCACTTCTGGTGCCAGCCCCTAGTGGATGAGGGTGGAACTGCAATGTTTGTCACTTCCTGAACGGCTTCAGGTCTGGGCCTGTGGGGTTCCCACTTGCTCTCCACCTAAAGTTGGAATGAAGTTTCATGGAGGCATTGTATTAAAATGTGAATTTGAAGGATTCCTCATAGTTTTTGTCTCTTTCTGCAGAAAATGTGAGGATAACTGGATGCTACAGGACAGTATGAAGGTAGAGCTGCTAATATACAATGTGGTGCTATCTGTTCTGTGAAGAGGGCAAAGTAGTTACGAACCGCCTTCAGAGGGGATGCCCTTTGGCGCCATGTCATAAGGCTTTAATGGACCAACAGGTGGGCTGCACTCTGCTGCCATAAGGTTCAATGACCTCAGGGGGTAAACGATACAGAGAAATGACTGTTTCTGCCTTCATTAATCTCCTGAGTTGGAAACTGAGAGGGGCAGGGGGATCCTTCAGCCTTGATCTCAACCTTACGACCCTGTCAGATCATTTGTTTTCATTAGTCCCCACTCAGATGAACTGGCCAGTCCTGGTTCAGACCTCCACCCTGGCCCCTTGAGCAGTCAGGATTCTCTGCAAATATCTCCAGGGATCTTCCTCTAACCTTCTAACCAGAAAGACTTGGGACAACTTTAAATCCCTGAAATGAGTGTATACTCTCGTGTAGAAAGACAAGAGAGGAAAACATCAATTTAAACAAGGGAAATGTAGGGTGCATGTCAGCATCACAGCAGAGCTCCCAGGTTTCTAATCTGTTTGCAGCAAACATCAGTGCATAACAGGAAAAAAAGAACTTAACAGCTCTACTTCATCTGGTCTCACACCAGGTGGGATGTCTGAGTGCCCTTCCTCTCAGCCAAATGCTTATTTGCAAGCCAGCTGGGGGACTAATTGGATCCTTATATCTAATGAAGCCTTCTCCAAGGTCACAGCCTCCACCTGACAACCCTCTGCTGCTACCAATCCGAGAACCTCTCAGTGACCTGCAAGTTGTTGATCCTGTGTCTTTGGAAGAGCAGCGAGATCTTTGCATGCAGTCATTGGATGGGTTTGGTCTCGCTGGAAACAAAATGTTGGTGTGTATGTGGGGTTTTTTTTTGTTTGTTTTTGTTTTGTTTTTTGCTCAAAACAAACAAAGACAAGGCGCTGGGTTGGATCTAATGGCACGTTATGGGCTCAGGTTAAAAGCTGCCCTGTCAACAGAGAGAAGATCGGTGGGATTGGTCACATCGTGCTTGTGTTTAATCTTCAGACAAACAGCATCGCATTACGCAGATCACTCAGTTCAGGTGTGATGCAGGAGAGGCAAACGGGCTTTGATCCATCTTTAAAGAAGAACGTGACCTATTAATCAAGGAGCTGCAGGAGAGCGAGCAAACACAACACAAGAAGATAGAGTGAAAATGCAAAGTTTACCAACAACAACGTTTCAGTGACGCCTGAGCTTTGGATGTCAGACTTGTTGAGCATCTTTAAAGAGCTATGGGGGCCATAATAAGCCTCAGCAAGCCTAGTGCCAGGCCTAATGAAAACACTGTGACATCTGAGGGCCAGAGGCATTCCAGGTCTAAACTCTAGGGCTGTTTCAACGTGTGTCAAATTACATAAAATGATGGTTATCACAAACACTTCCCAGACACGCTAAATGCTGGTCTGCTGGCTAACAGGCCTGAAGTTTAAAGGCTCAAGCTGAGCTCTAAACAACAGAGTGGCGTGATGTGGACACACCAAAGTGCATCCAGAGGTAAACAAGCACTCAAGAGAAAGATAAACAGATTTCAGGCTTTGGGCCAAAGACGAAATTGCAAGCTTTTGCTTTAAAGTGGATTCTATTTATACTTAAAGGTGAGGATGTGATCTCGACTGGTTGGTGCTATCATCTCAGCGACTGAGGTGTGACCTTCAACAACAGATCTTCTGATAAAGTGTCATAAGTGTGCCTGAACCCAATGATTTATCTTAATATAGGAAAGAACATGTCCCAGATGTTTCATAATGTTTGCAGAAACATTCAGTCACATGTAAAGATCAGTTAGAACACTCCCATGTGCACAGGTTGCTCATATTGCGTAAATGATGAAAAAAATAGTGGCATTCATTTATATTTATAAAAATGTGAACATTTATATTTCAATGGGGCTTTAAAACCACTTTTGGTTAGGGAGCCAATCAAGATGTTGAAAATTCTCACTACTTTCATTATGATTTGTTGTTTGCTGGAACTCACAGAATACATTGGCTGCTACTAAATCTCATGTCACACACGTTTGATGATTCATGTGACAGTTATGAGGGCTCAATGCAACACAGGAGGGCTTGATTGCTTTTATCTAACTATTTACCATTAAAAGACTATAAATCTTAGGTGTGACAGGTATTCTCCCCCTGGCAAACCCACTGATTCATTTTGACTTTGTGTTCCTTGCAGGCTACTTACTGACACTGCTTGTTAGGGGTGTGGTGAGCTCAAACCGGAGCTTTGAAAGCGAGTATGTGTATAAACATGCAGCACATAAAATAAATGTTGGGTTTTGATTGAAAGACATGGAGCAGATTTTTTCAGAAATTACAGCATTTATTTTTATTCAGTTTGGAAAACTTTTACTTTTTATTTATGGATGAGATTTCAAGATGACATGTTAAGATGTCTTGAGATTTTTACATCCAATTTTAAAAAGAAAAAGATTATAAGATGTTTTTTAGTAACTTAAACACGTGCTTTCAGTGTTTGCATGGGCAGCTTGTACAAGATTCTGAAGTTAAATTGTGTGATTTTGTTCTCTTTTTTTTCTTCCCGTATCTTGTAAAGCAATCAGAATTGATGTCTGAGTGCCAAAAACTTGACTTACAGATTTACTATAATGCCCCGCCTGATATCAAAACTTTATTAGAAATGTTTTCGGTTATTTTTAATCCCAACAGACACGGAGACAAAAATGAAAGAGAAAGGGGGGAGAGGAAGGGAAGGGTTCACAAAAATAAACAATAAAGGATGTACAAGAATCTGCTTCTGCACCTGCAGAAAGAGAGAGAGAAGAAAAATAATAAAAGGGACACAAAAATACAACAGAACCAATACATGACTGTGCCAACAACATGAGGATGTATAACAGTAACAACTTTGCTGAAAAGCACACGGTAATAAATCCTAGTGCATATAGTGCCAACCACAGCCTTAGGTTATGTGTTAAAAACACCCAAGCCCATAGTTGTGAGAGCACCATGTGAGCACCTGTGTTGTGTACACGCGTTTGTATATGTAAGGTTTCTCTAGAGGAATGTCCAATAGTGAGTGTGAGAGGCCACAGACCTGCCCCCAAAGACCCACGGAGGATGGAGATCCAAGCCACAAAGATCCAGAGATCCCCCTGGAGCGTGGAGACCCCAGGGAGACCGCCACCAAAGCAGCGGTGTAGCTAGTCTCTTCTTCTTAGTTGAATTGGCAGACGCCATGCTTCCAGGGCGCACTGTCCTAGTGCAAACGCAAAATGCGGAGCTCGTATGTCCTTAAATAGCTACCGTATTTCAAAATGTCGCATGGCCATGGAGCGTCGACTACATTTTATGTTTTTAAATATGTAAAATTTCAAGCTGAGAGGAACATTTAGAATTGATGTTGGTGAGAAATATTAATGAAAAAAGACAAGTTTGTGAACTGGATAAACAGAATTTGATAGTAAACAGGTAAACATGTTACACACTGGGGCTTTAGAGAAACCTTTTTTGTGGACATATAGTCCAATAAAGAAGAACCGCCCCAGGGCGGCTGTGGCTACATAGTAGCTTACCATCAGTGTGTAAATGTGAGTGCGTGAATAACGGAAGCTCATCTTTTATGGATTTGTTTTGATAAAGGTTGAATTTAATGCTGCGATGAGCCTGTTTTCCTGTTGGAATTCAGAAGTCATCACCTTCGTTGCGGGAGCTTAAGTGATGGACTGACCTTATTTTCCTCCACCCTGAGCTGAACTCCATTAAGAGCTGCCTGAAGTCTGTAATTTTACAGACAGGCTCTTATCGTGTTTGTCTTGTTTCCTCCTCAGGGGGTTGACGACTTGCCCACGAACCAGCTTTGCTTCATTTCAGCTGTGTGGCTCTCAGCAGAGAACACAATTAACAGATGTGTCATCTACATGGCTGGAACGAAATACGGTGTAACATTTATTTTGTGCCTTTTTTAATCAATTTGTTTTAAAGACCAGTTTCATGTCTGATTTTATTTTAGTAGCTCTCCATGAAACGTCTGATTATAGCTTCTTGTTCAATCAGAGCGAAAATGCATGAATCCTGAGTTCTAAAATGACTTCTTTTTATCACCTTAGACCACAAAGATTGCTTGGTTATATGAAGGAATGACTCATCTTGGATGGTGTATTTATCTGACATTTAAATCAATGAGTGGTAAATTGTAAAATCCTGCTCATTTTGACATCAATAAAATGGGTAAATCCTGTTTATGGCCTGACTGTTTTACATGTACAGCTGTAGATCATGAACACGTTCCCCCAGCCGTCCCCTGATTGACCCTGTCAGACTCTGCCTTTAGGTGACAGAGGAGCCCTGGGGCTCTGGGACCACACAGCCTCATCGTCTCAGCCAGATCAGAGGGTCCTCGCTCCAGTCTGACAGGTGCCGAGGCTCTCGATGAATGCTGGGGTGGGCATGGATTTAGAAAAAAACATTGAGTACTAAGAAACCTAATATACAGTTCTGGTTTTCTCAGATTTGCTGAGCAGAAGAGTGAGAGCCGTGTTTTTGCTTTTAATCTGCAGAGATGAGGGAGATGAAAGTGGAATGAGGGATGAAGCACGCCAGGAATGTTGAAACAAAAGCTCCAGGAAGGAGAAGTGGTGAAAATGTGGAGCATCGTGCATCTTTAGGGGAACTCCACCCAAATGGTTCTGGAGTGAACATTTTTTTCTTGACTGCAGCGCCACTTTTGCTGCTGAAACTGCTGATTTAAGTTGTTTCTCTGCTAAAAAAAAATAAACACTGGCTGAGGATACAGATCAAAGGATAAAGTCTGATCCACGGGCTCAGAAATGTTAAATATCTATAAGGATTACACATGGATATTTTGTGCTTATGTGTAATTTTATGATCTAAGAAAATCCTAAAGAAATTAAACAAATATAATAAATAAATGTTGCCTTTCATACCAAAGTTTTAAACATCTTATCGAGGTTTCTTCCTGTTAAAAGGGAGTTTTCCTCTCTACTGTCACTACATGCTTTCTTAGTATGAGGATTGCATCAAGACACTGACACTAGTCAGTGACTTGATGTAATCTGCTGGGTTCCTTTAGGAAACATTTTTACTGATTGGCTTAATGAACTGAACTGTATTGGAATGTTTACTTTGTGAAGTGCCTTGAGACGACTCTTGTTCTGATTTGGCGCTATATAAATTACCTGAATTGAATTGACAACCATCAAAAACATGGTTTTCTCCTAAGTTGTGGACGTTCATCCAATTTAGACTTTCAGAGCTTCATTAAAATATGTCAATTGGTTTTGCTAATGAATAAATAAGCTAAAACATTATCTTTCATCAAAAGTGAAAGGTGGATGATGTGTCATAAATTTGTGCATTATAGGACCCAAACACAGGCAATCCAGGCAGCAGCCAGGTAAGTAAATGCATGTTAAATGGTCTGTATTTGATATAATGTGATTTAACAGCAAAACGTTAAAATTCTGCACAGTTTATGTACTTTTTCTTTTCTAAACCAGAAGTGTCCAATTGAAACTGAAATAGACTTGAAAATGAGGTGATAGCAGAAACACCAACCTTGAGACTGAACTTGTGAACCATCTGGAGGCTGCAAAAGAAATAAATAAATAAAAGATCTTCATATAGAAGCAGTACCTTTTTGTTGCTTGTGAAGCAAAGGACTGAAAACCTTGAAATGTTTCTATCCTGCAAATATCTGATCATTGTCGTTTGAGGACTGGAGCAAAGTGCAGCAAACTTTAGGCTCATGTAAAAAAAACATTTCCAAATGGATAAATCTATAATGTATGAAATAATGAATGCTATAACCCAATTTCCTCTGCATTCATCAGAATAAAAAAAAAAAAATCCAAACCAGTTTGG
Source organism: Aphyosemion australe (assembly GCA_006937985.1). Classification (NCBI taxonomy): domain Eukaryota; kingdom Metazoa; phylum Chordata; class Actinopteri; order Cyprinodontiformes; family Nothobranchiidae; genus Aphyosemion; species Aphyosemion australe. The sequence goes on along the minus strand of SSNS01000016.1, from coordinate 2,540,959 downwards.
GCTTTCCAACAAGCCAATTGGCTTTCTCTGAGTTTAGGGGATATAAGGGGGGATGAGTCTTTTTCCACAGGATCAGGTCAGGAAATCCTCTCAGGCAGCATCAATTCCTTCAGAGAAGATAAGATTGTTTCTAGCACAGCTCTGGAGAATTTATAGATGACTTAAACAGCCTTAACTGGGGCTGAAGGCCTCAGCCGTGGACTAATAGAGTCAAAGCAGTCTTGATCTGTCTCTCAGCTCACCTAATAACCCTGTCATTAGGCTGGAGGCTTTGTGTGCGTAAGCCTCGGGCGTCCCTGCTGTTGTTTGCTGTGTTTGTTCTTTCTGGGACAGAGTAGAGGATGAGGTCATCCGTCAGTCCTCTTTACTCTCTAAGTGGTTCAGATCTCTGACATCTGGAGGTCATGATGTTAGCGTGTTTATGATTATTTGGATGTTTTACTGTATGTTCAAGTCACTTCACTGCACATTTTAAGCACTGAACACGTGCACCCAGATGGTTTTCATTTCCACATGCTCTTCTTTTTAATTCACACAACTTCTGGAGTGCTGAAAAACTGATTCTGAAAGTGTGATTAGAGGAAAAGGTGATAAGCAAGAGCAGTTTGGAAGAAGCATCACTGTGCAGACGGATTATGTCAGGAAGACAGAACCTTAGGCGGTTTATTCTGAACAATCGTCTTGATACATGAATGATTTGTTCTTAAGTTCAATAGGTCACCCAAAAGAGACAAACGTTAGATCTTGCTGCATTAGTTGCTCCAGTAGACAACACACTGGTGTAGTAGTCCTGATGCAGGGTTTTTGTCTTTTCCTGTCTGGCTTTTATGAGCTGAGTGCTGTTTATGTCATCTGTTTAAATTCAGAGTCTTAACAGGGCTCAGTTGCTGTAATTGCAGTGTGGATGTGTAGAAAACTTCAAGCACTCCCTTTAGTGTTTCTGGTTTTACTTCAGTTGGCTTGTGGGAGATGGAACCGAGGGCAGGAGAGTGCGTGTGAAAGAGCTATTGGAACAAATCAGTACAGTCACACCTTTATGAAATTTGCTGAAACGTTATGTAAAAATGCCTTTGTGCTCTTTGTGTGTATCATTGGTGTGTACGGTTACCTCAGGTGAGCTTTGATTTGACTGTTTTACTTTTTCTTGGCTGTGCACTAATAAGAAGTCTGTTAGAAATATCCAGTCAGACAAAAGAAAAGAACCATCAGAATAGCAACAACAGGTCATATTTTAACAAAACAGTTTCCTCTGAATTGTTTTGAGAGTATTTAACCCTTTACAGGGCAGTCACTGAACCAGTGTTCTTAGTGGATACAACAAGACTTTTACTTTTTGTAACATTTCTTAGTTTTTATTTTGATTTTATTTCATTCATAGTTTACGTATCTTATTTAGGTTTGGACTTCTTATGTGTGAGGTGTGACTAAAGCTGTTTGTTTGAAGGCTCCTTGCCTGCTGGTGGGTGTAAGGGGTGGGTGGATTATGTGGCAGCCTCACTTCTGTCAGTGTGCCCCAGAGCATCTGTGGCTACTATAGCTCATCACCATCAGTGTGTGAATGGATGAATGACTGTAGTGTAAACTGCTATGGAGTCCTTAGACTTGATAAAGCGCTGCACAAGTGCAGGCCTTAGAAAAGGCCTGAATGGCAACATATGCATCAATATAAAGATTTCTGACATACTTTAAGCTTCAACCAATATAATGTGTTTGTGAGTCCAATTTTCTGTAAAAGATAGCCATCCATTTTAAAAAGCAGATTTACTGAGAAACCCTTTTTGACTTGTTATTTTTGAAAATGATCAGTCACTCTGGGTTTAACATGCAGACTGAACATAAAAATAGTCTCCTACACCTAGCTCCTGCATTAGCTTCTGATAGAAAATAGATGGAAAAAACGCTCGGTTCAGAAAAGCCTGACAGATATATGTCACATTGTCACTTACCATTCATGGATTCACCCATCTTGGCTCGCAACGAGGAATGCTGTTGTTGATTTAGCATCCAGGAGAGAGCAGAGTACATCTTACCACTAGCCTGGTAAGCCATCCTATAAATGTGATTATATAGTCTGGTCACAGCCAATAGACAGAGCTAAGTTGTGGCACAGAGTCTAAGGTTGTCTTTCAAACTGTTTCTGCATGCTATTGCAAAACAAACCATGTGATGTATTTAATTCAATTCAATTCAATTCAGTTCATTTATATAGCGCCAAATCACGACGAGTCGTCTCAAGGCACTTCACAAAGTAAACATTCCAATACAGTTCAGTTCATTAAGCCAATCAGTAAAAAAGTTTCCTATATAAGGATTCCAGCAGATTGCATCAACACACTGACTAGTGGAGCTATGGATTCTTTGAGTAAAACCAATTGAGTCTAAGATATTACTAAAGGCTACGTTGAGAGGATCACTTTCAATGTCAACATGAATGTTAAAATCCCCCGCCACAATGACCTTATCTGTATTTAACACCAAATCAGACAAGAAATCTGAGATCTGATCCAAAAATTGAGAGTAGGGGCCTGGTGGACGATAAAAGACTACAAACAAAAGTGGTTTTAGAGCTTTGCAATCCGGATTAGGCAAACTAAGAATTAGATGTTCAAAAAAACTGTAGCTAATAATTGGTAGGGGACTGATTAATAAATCTGAATGAAAGATGGTTGCTACTCCTCCTCCTCGCCCTGTACTACGAGCAATATGATGATTTAAATAATTAGAAGGAGTGGACTCATTTAAACTAACATAGTCCTCTTGCTGCAGCCAGGATTCTGTGAGACAAAACAGAGAAATCTGATTATCACAAATCAAATCATTAACTAATAAAGTCTTTGAAAAGATAGATCTAATGTTCAATAAACCACATTTAATTGTTCTAGTTTTCTGTTCAGTAGAGTTTGTTTTTATTTTTATGAGATTTTCATGATTTGCTCTATTAAGCCTGATCTTTAATCTGTTTGATTCTGGCCGTGGGCAGGACACTGTCTGGATGGGGGAGTGGGTGGGTAACAGTACAGAAGCTGCAGAGGGGAGGGTTAAACTACCACTCTGCTTCCTGGTCTGGACCCTGGGTTGTCAGGGAGGACTAATAAAATTGGCCATATTCCTAGAAAGAAGAGCTGCACCATCCAAAGTGGGATAGATGCCGTCTCTTCGGATCAGACCAGGTTTTCCCCAAAAAGTTTTCCAATTATCAATGTAGCCCACGTTGTTTTCGGGACACCACCTAGACAACCAGCGGTTAAAGGACAGCATGCGGCTAAACATGTCGTCACTGGTTCGATCAGGCAGGGGGCCAGAGAAAATTACGGAGTCCGACACTTACTGCTGCGGATGCCAGTCAACGGGGCAGTCTGCCGTACACTGTCGAATAAGACGCAAATACATCTTTTTTTAAATAAAGGACATAAGTAATGTTATCTGCTCTTGACTTAAAGAAAAGCCCAAGTCTATATAGTCCAAAGATGATGCCAAAGCTGTTTCAAATGAGCCGTCGCCAACTTTGTTGTTCCTCTGGACCAACATACAGAACAAAATCATTGTGCTTCAGCTATTGTCTGTCTTGATTTCTAAGCTAAAAGACCCCTGGTTATTATTAAAGGAGTGGAACACTCATTTAATCAATACATTTGCAGTGGTCTCTAGTAGGAATGAATGCCTTAAGTCATACTCAGGGGGGAAAAACAACACTGGTGCACCCGTTTCAGAAACTACAAAATTGCCACAACAGAGTTGAGCTTCGGAGGACAGGATTTGGAGTCTTATTTCCTGATATTTGGACATCTCTCCTCTGATTGGCTAACAGCAGCACAACTCTACCACTGACTCTGTTTGCTCTGCAACGTTGATGTTTTATCTCCACAAATAACACAAGCCTGGAGGAGTTCTGCCATGCCATGGAGTTGCTAATGCTAACGGTTAGCTTCTACTAGCTGAGACGTTGTCTGCTGTTTCCTGAACGCTAAACCAACAACAGCCTTCCCCGTCTCGAGTCAAGATGGGTAAGTCCATTAATGTTAAGTGACAGTGTGACGTAGATCTGTCAGACTTTTCTAATCCTAGAGTTTCATCATCTATTATATATCAAACGCTAATGCAGGAGGTAGGTGTAGGAGATTATTTTCATGTTCAGCCTGCATGAAAAACTCAGAGTGACCCATTATAATCATAAAATAAAAATTAAAAAAATGGATTTCCACTGTTCCACACCTTTAAAAATGTGAGTAAATTGGTCTTTAAAACCCGTCTTTCTGGCTAACAGTGTTGTCAGAATTAATCTCTGTTTCTCCAAACTGAGGTCTTTCAAAGAGCTCTGTGCAATAATATATTAAGTGTTCATAACTATTCCCCAGAAAATCACTTCAGGTTAACAGAAATGTCATTTAAACCCCTTATAGCAGCCAGCTGGAGCATAGACCCATCATATCCTGTCCTAAACACGTCTTCTGCCCCCTGGTGGAAGATCTACAGGTAGAAAGGCTCTATTTTATTTATTGTTTTACTGTTATATTAAATTATAAAACAATGAAATAAAATAGTTTTTTATATAGTTGTTTAATGCACAACAATTGAATGCAGCATTTCAAATTCAGCACAGTTACAAACTAATGGTGCAAAGACAAACAGAATATTTGCACAGAGAGCATCACTGTTAGCCTAGTAAACTAGACCAAATTCTTGCCTTGCAAAGTATATATTCACATATATAGGATGGCTTGCCAGGCTACATCACTGTGGCTGTCTGGTTCAAAACAAACCGACACATGCATGTATTTTACTTAACTAGTTATCTTGTGCTCTATAGGATTTAGAAAACACACACGCATGCATGCATACACACACAGTGTAGCAATGGTGGCAGAAGAGTTAAGTGCCCGCCCCGTAACCAGAGGGTTGCAGGTTGTTGTATCCTTGGGCAAGACACTTAACCCGTCTGGCCTGATGGTGGTGGTTGGTGGAGCTCGCTTCTATCAGTGTGCGCCAGGGCAGCTGTGGCTGCGATGTAGTTCAGTGTGTGTGTGTGTGTGTATGTGTGTGCGTGTGTGTGTAAATGGCCTGTATTTGATACAGCCCCCAAGGTGTTTTACATTACAAAAATCACACACACACACACACACACACACACACACACACACACACACACACACACACACACACACACACACACACACACACACACACACTTCATTATATATAGTAGTGTCTGATGAGATAAGGGGCTTAGACGAAAGGGGCAGGGTTGTTTCTGTAAAAACTCTGAGTGACATGACAGCTCTGGGGTAATCCTGCTAATCTTCTAGCTAGCTCAGCGGTGCAGTGGGACCAAAAACTTTTGACCCTGCTCCAAAAGGAGGTTTTACCACAAATACACAATGTAAACTTTTGGCAGCTTTTGAAGATTCATAACAACACACCCTCAGCATTCAGCGGCTGCTGGTCCACATCCTTCATGACTTGAGTAAATGATCAACTTTTATAGATCCAGTAATCTACTGATAACGTTGTTTATGTGAACTGCACGTTAGCATTTTGGGAAATTACACAGGTGATTAGGAATAATTATGAAGCAATTTCACTCAGACCCTCTGTATGATGTTATTAACAAACAGCTGATTCATGGGTCGTTTTTTTATTTTGTCACATGACCTGCTGATATCAGAGCATAAAGTTCTTTGATTACATCATGCTTTCACTGTGGCATTGTTTCAAAAAGCTTCTGCAACGTCACCAGATTTATTTCCATCCAGTGTTGCATTAATTTGTCACTAAGATCTTGCATTGATGATGGTAGAGTCTGATCGCTGCACAAAGCCTTCTCCAGTACATCCCAAAGATTCTCAATAGGGTTAAGGTCTGGACTCTGTGGTGGCCAATCCATGTGTGAAAATGATGTCTCATGTTCCCTGAACCACTCTTTCACTATTTGAGCCCGATGAGTCCTGGCATTGTCATCTTGGAATATGGCCGTGCCATCAGGGAAGAACACATCCATTGATGGAATAACCTGGTCATTCAGTATATTCAGGTAGTCAGCTGACCTCATTCTTGAAGCACATCCTGTTGCTGAACCAAGACCTGACCAACTGCAGCAACCCCAGATCATAGCACTGTCCCCACAGGCTTGTACAGTAGGCACTATGCATGATGGGTGCATCACTTCATCTGCCTCTCTTCTTACCCTGATGCACCCATCACTCTGGAACAGGGTCCATCTGGACTCATCAGACCACATGACCTTCTTCCATTGCTCCAGAGTCCAATCTTTATGCTCCCTAGCACATTGAAGCCTTTTTATCGGTTTCCCTCACTGATTAGTGGTTTTCTTACAGCTACACAGCTGTTCAGTTCCAATCATTTGAGTTCCCTTTGCATTGTCAATGTGGAAATGCTCTTACTTCAATAATAAACATAGCCCTGAGTTCTACTGTTGTTTTTCTTCAATATGATTTCACCAAACGTTTAAGTGATCACAATCATTCAGAATTTTTCAGGCCACATTTCTTCCTTGAAGACGATGGGTCTCCACTATCCTTCCAGTTTTTAATAATGCGTTGGACTGTTCAAAGTTTCTGCAATCCCTTTAGATATCTTCTCTGCTTGATGCATGCCAATGACTTGACCCTTCTCAGACTAACATCTTTTCCACGACCACGAGATTTGTCTTTCCACATGGTTGTTTAAAGGTGCACTATGTAAGACTGACATCCTGTGGTCAAATTTGAGTACTGTAGTCTATTTTATGGATCAGCGCCAGAGGACTCTAGATGACATGTGAAGACAAATCACACACAGTAAGTTAAGTAGATAAATACATTTCCACGTAAAATCCAGTTGTTGGTAATTGAAAAAGTAGCTTGAGACATTTTTAGAGTTTACTATTTTTTCTAATTCTACATTAGCATTGTTAGCTCAACATTATCCTCTAGCCTGCTTCACCCGATATTAGAATAAAACAAAGAGATGTCGTGGCTTCTTAGGGTCACAAAAAATAACTTGCTGCATTTTGCCAGCCGGCGTTGACACTCATAGATTATAAACAAACATTAAGTCCCTCTTTGGCCATTTTGAAAGGAGAAAACCTGGCAACTCCCCAGCCGACTGAGAAGGAAATCTGTTTCAATGTAACCTTCCTTCTAACACGATTGAGACATTGAACTGTTTTTTAGCTTACTTCACTGTAAAATTCTTACATATTGTACCTTTAATAAATGAGAAGCAAATAACTTGTTGCCAGCTGAAAGATAATCGCCCATGCAGGAGGCTTGTACCTATATTTGCTTTGTTAATTCCAGGTGGTGTCACACATCTATACTCTTTTATGTCATTTTTATATCATTTTTATATCATTTTTATTTTTATGTTTTATGACACACTGATAAAAATTAAGTGACAGAACCAGTGACGTGTCCAAGAGTGGCTTTCTATCGACATGTTTTATTGTAAAAGTTAAAACCGGAAGTGCCTTTAATGACTCCGTGTAACTTGACGCCGTTGATAATTGGCTCTCTGGCTCTCTGGCTGAGCGCTCACACGCTGAGAGCAAGTGATGGGAGCTCCACTCCGTCGGATGCAGGTTGCTGCTCAACTAGATACATTCAGTTTAACTGCTTTTCTTTCAGATTTTTCATTATTTACAGGATTTTAAAACCATACAATATTTATCCATCTTTTTGGAAGAAGAAATCTGTTTTTTTTTCTCCCTTTAAAATGTTGGTGTTGATATTTTTGTTTGGGGAAATTGCGCAGCGGCAGCTGAGGATTTGAACCATCACTCCAAGGAGGGAGTAAAGTGATTCCCTCAAAATGCCTTAAAACTGGAATCCAACTTTTCCCTGGAGTTCTTATGGAATATAGTCCGACTTTACACAGCTCGCATGTTGTGCCATCACCCCACGTGAAAAACAAACTCTTCGTGTTCTGCATCATGTTGTCCCTTTGGATTTATATGATCTATTGTTGCGTTGGCTACTGCTCAACCATCCCGAACCTGACGTACGGCTCGGCCGGCAGACGCGAGAGCGATGCTGCGCTTGATAATCAGGACTCGTCTGTGGGGGCTTCCAGAGATTTACTGAATAATGAGAGCGATTTGGACAGCAGAGGAGACGAGTGGGATGAAGTCAGAGGCGAGGCCAAGGCGCTGGATGATGATAACGCCATATCGAGTTTCCTCAATGAGACGGAAAGTAAAAAGTTGCCCCAAGCGATCATCATCGGGGTGAAGAAAGGAGGAACCCGGGCGCTGCTGGAGTTCCTGCGCCTGCATCCGGACATCAGGGCGGTGGGAGCGGAGCCGCACTTCTTTGACCGCAACTACGACAAGGGACTGGACTGGTACAGGTAGCCTACACCACGGGCAGTACTATTCTGATTAATGAAGCAGAAATACAGAAGATTGATCATTTTACCTGCATTTGAGTCTTTGTTGTTATAAAACTTGACATCCATTAATGCAGAACCGCTTGGTAATATTTCCTGGATCTGATTTTAAGTTCCAGGAAAACATTAATGCTCCTATTTAGACTGACAATTGAATGCACATTTCAGCCTTACTTGACCCATTTTGTGGTAAATCATAGGCCTAATATTTTGATCACAACCCCTAATAAAGAAAATAGCATAAAGTTCAAAGATTGATTCCATAAATCATAATAACTCATGGCATCAATCAGTTAAAAGATGTTTATCATTCAAAGTTTAAGTGAACTATTAAACTATTTCAGAAAGTGTTATAATCTTTTCTATCACGTTATAGCCGTAAGCTGGTAAATAAAATAAATTACTCTAAAATATGAATGATATCTGCAGGCACACACTCAAGGGTGCATGTCATTTTCCTAATACTAAAAATTAACAAAAAATAGTACTTTTTTATTTCACATCCAGTTTTTTAAAGGACAATATATTTAATAAACCTGAGCTCAGAAATGCAACAAAATACCAGATAAAGTCATACATTTTACTTCATATAGCATGTTTTGTTGGAAAAAACAAACTGAAAATGAAACTCAGCATCACAATAAAACTCTGACTGAAGTGGAGCATCAGTTGATAATAAGATTGTCTGGATTATATCCCACAAGCTCTTTATGTATTTAGCATTATAAATGAGCATTTAAACACTGAATGTGCTGTTGAAACAGCTGCACTTTATTCCAACAAGTCTTAGAACCCAAATTTTTCAGTTTATGCTGACATTTTGTGCAACTCTTATCAGTTGTTCCTTTTCAAAGTGCTCTGGGATTTTGTGCGTGTTTGCCTGACCTTCCCTGTGAGTTCCTGGAATATTTTTTTTTCTTTTTTTCAACCTTCGTCCCTGAATTTAGACTCTCTGTGGTTCTCTGATAGAGGGAAAAGGCATAAGGTTCTGACCTGGATGCTGCTTACAGCCTTGGTTGACCAACCAAATGAACAAGTTACATAAGGGTGTCATCCATAGAGGAGATTCAATGAGCTTCAAGCTATTGATTCAGTTGCAGTGTTTTGTTTAGATCTTCAATCCAAACAGATATCAATGTCACAAAGAGGCGTCTGGGATATGCAGTTACTTGCGTGTTGTGTAATGCAACATTTTTATTCCCTGTCATGGCAACGAGTGTCCTTGTGCTGCGCTCCTCTATGCAAGCTCTGAAAAAGCTGCACAATCACAAAACTTTCCACTCACACTGAAAGATGACTCACATATGAAATCAACTCCTGGAAAACTATTGATGTTTTGCACTCCCAACACCTTCCTGGAACCAATTTCTATGATATACATGAGAGGAACCACAGTATAACTAAAAAAATAACGAGTGAAACCACTAATTCTCCTCTGAAAGCCTACATGCAACAGGAGAAGTGAAGTCTTTTTACCTCCTTCTAACCCCTTTAAGCTGTTTTAAGAGTTTTTTAGACATGTTTGGACAATACTAGATAATTGGTTGGGGCAGTCATCCAGATTAATGTGTAATCTACATTAAGACTTTACAATAACGATGCTCATGTGGTGGACTCAAATCAGTTATGTTCACATGAATGGAATTATTAAAGGTAGATTCAATTTGATCAAATCAGTGCTTCTGAAATTGCTATTTTGTGGAAGATTGTTTGATCTTGTCGATACTTTTCCCACATTGTCACCAGACTTCCATTCACATTCTAACTGCCTTATTGGAGCTGAAGACAAGTCAAAAATTGTGAAAACAATGGATGCTATTGCATTGTCATTGGTCATAGCAAACACAAACGGACAGGAGAAGGTGTCTTTTTTATGTTTAATCATTACTTAGGAGAAATAACATGCATACAGCTTGTGTTATTTTGACAAGAAATTCTAATTTAGTTTTAGTCTTAAACATTTGACTAATGGCACTTACACACTAGCATCAGCTCCGCACGGCCTAGTCAGGGTAATTTGTGTTCACATCCAGGTAGCCCATATTTCCCGCGCTGAACCGGACGTATTTTCAGCCCTCTTCCCAAGGCGGTCTACCTCAGGCTGAAACCGGTCCAACACACCCACTGCCGACTGGTCAAATTTACGCCTACCATATAGGGGGAGCCTCTGATTAGCGGCTAGAATCAGCCAGCAGGGGCTTCCCACATGCATGCTTCATTATCATTCTAGATGCTGAGGAGTTAACGAGCCTCTGACTGAAGCCGTTTTTCTGTCTCTCTGCTGTGAGGAGCACACACACACACACACACACACACACACACACACACACACACACACACACACACACACACACACACACACACACACACACACACACACACACACACATTGCTGCCAGGCTGCCGCACACAACAGAGCAGGATGCTGTATGAGGCAGAGTGTGTCCAAAAACAGGACTGGTCAGGAAGCCTTTGTTTAATAAGGAAGACACCACAGACTTCTCCGTGCTCTTTTGCCCTGCTGGATTTTGAGCGGAGAGGCAGAGAGCTTTTTTTTTTATGCGCTCCAGGCAGCGGCCCCATTAACATTCTCAAAGTGGTGCCACCAAAAAATTCATAATTAACACACAATTGTTCATGTGTGCTCATATTCTCTAGTACCTTCTGTCTTTTATTCATGCCTGATTCACTCTGCTGCTGCGGAGCTCATCACTCGTGCTCCAGTGACTTCACTGCAGTGCCTACTTTGCAATTTTTGCAGTCAGTAGATCGCTTTGATCTGCTTAGTTCAAAAGTAACTCATGAGGTGAAAAAGGAGAAAGCCAGGCAGCAGTTTTTCTGGAGGATTGAGAGGAGATGCAGGAAGATCAGAGACAGACAGGACAGGAAAATAGTCAAATAAAAAACAAGAAAACAAAACAAAGAGCTTGAAAAGGAAAATGTAGGTAGATTTATCCCACCACACCCTTTTACCTTCATAAAGCAATAATTTATAAGTATGTAATATTTATGTATTTGATACAATTCAGATCACCTTTGAAACTCAGTCCCACACCCAGGGCCGTTTCAAGGGCTTTTGGGGGCCAAGGCAAGACCCCCCCCCCCCCCCCCCCCCCCCCCCCCCCCCCCCCCCCCCCCCCCCCGTGAAACATATTTGATACACTTGCATGTGTGTTCCATAGACCTCTATTTTGTTAGCAGGATTAGTATAATCCTCAAACGCCTGCTCCATTCTATACAAGTTGTTGCAGGACATGAGTGCCACCTAAACTGAATGGTGCCCCATTTGTTAGCAAGATTTCAGCCAAAGGCGATTTCTTCTCTCCGTCTTTGGCTAAAATCTTTAAACACTGCATCAAAACAGATCTATTCCGTTTTTGTTCATTTTATTGATGGTAAAATAACAGAGGCTACGTTCACACTGCAGGCAAAAGCGCATCAAATCCGCATTTTGACCTGCCTGTGACCCTCATCTGATTTTTTTGTGACAGTCTGAACAGCACAGATCCGATTTTTCCTAATCCGATCCAGGTCGTTTCAATATGTAGTACTGATTCCGACAGATATGCGAATTTTTTGAAAGCGACTGCAGTCTGAACGGTCATGTAGCATTAAATCCACCTCCTCCGTCACTGCTCAGAGGAGGTGAGCGTCGTGTCAGGACTTTTTTGAGGAGGAGCGCTGAAGAGAAGCGCTGACAGAGGGATTCAGGGGTCTGCGGGACATCCTGTCAAGTTTTGGAATTAAAAATACAAGAAAGCATGAGAGCAGGAGGTGCTGCTGGAGCAAGGCGTCTCTCCGGTCTCGGTCTCCGTGAGAGCGGGGCGGGGGTTCTCCGTGAATGAACGTAATACCGAAACATTTTCAGGGAATACTAACTCGGGAAGACGGCGGGAATAAGGAGTAAATTGTTTATAGTTTTTTAAATAGTTTCCAGCCCAAAACGAGAGACCCGGGTGTGATCCTGAAATTGTGGCTGAACTGTCAGTGAAGGCTTTCACATCACAACTCCACCTCTCCTGACTTTGACTTCTTGTCTTCTGCACATGCGGGTCGCTTTGGAGCCGTGAAGCGTTCACACTGGAGAGTGTTTGATGTCGCATTTCAGTTATAATGTGAACAGCCACACAAAAAAATCGGATTTACTCAAAAAATCGGAATTGAGCATCAAAACCTGCAGTGTGAACGTAGCCTGATTCACACCCTGACAAGTTTCTAAACCGTACGTTTGCCGTCAAGGAGTTAATGGAGTGTTTTGGAGTCCATAGTTAATTCTCTTAGCTAACTGGGACACTTTTCATTTTATTTGCTGCTTAAATGAATTAACACTTATTTTAACAAATGGGTGTTAAAAACAGTAAGTTTCAAACTCACCTTTTAAACAGCCGATCAACACAAAGTTGTGTTAGCTCTTTCTGCTCAACACTTTAAAGACACCATCAAGTTTTACTCTTCGTGATGTGTAACTTAAATGATCTTCCCATTGGTGTACGTAACTGCTGTTCTAATGCAGAAAAACAAGAGTGTTTTGTTTCAACAGTTAAAATGCATCACTGGAAATATACCATGTTGTCGAGGAAGACGTGTTTTCTATTTTTCTTTCCTTTGCTTTAATTTTGAGTTAATTGAGAGTGCACATCAATGGCCAAAATGAATGATTGTAAAAATGCCAGATTGTTAACCAAGGGCTAATTTCCATATTTGGTACCACAGGATGGGAACATGCACGATTACAATTTCATAACAATTAAGATTTTACAATAAAAATGTACATCAAAGCTTGTTGTAAATTAAATTCAAAGTTCTAAATTCTGGGATTAAAAACGTCAGATCACAGCTCTGATCAGATCTGTGTCATCATTTCATTGATGAAAGTGAAGGTGAAAACCGTTAATGTTGAAGTTGGAAATGACAGAAGCAAAATCTGAGCATTCCTTACTCAAAGAAGTGATCTGGATGACTTGAGTTGCAGTTCTGAAACATCCTGGCTTTAGCTTTCAAAAAACATTTCAACTGGAATGTGTTTTCTTTGATCAACATGCAGATATATTCACTGATTTGTTTCCCCATATGTTTCACTTCATTGGCCCCAAACTAAAGATGAGCAGTCGCTTTGGGGAAAGGAGTCGTCTGGTGGGTGGGCTCATCTTTGAGCTGTGATTGGTGTATCTTTCCTGCTGGAGGTCCGCTGTGTCCATCACACGGAGCCCCACAAAGACGATAGTCCCTCACACAGCAGGACGCCAGCCACATTATTGCATGTTTTCATCCCTGCTAGATAAAAAGGAGATGTAGACAGACAATTGTGTACGCTTACAGAGCACAAGAGGCAACTCCCAAAAGTCGTGGGAATGACTTCTTCTGCGGCCCCTCCTTTCTTCATTAGTAACACAATTCTAACTTCCCTCTATGTATCTTTTTTTAGACAGATTAACGAGTCATCTGCCAAAATGAGACTCGGATCAAGTTCCTCTGGGCTCCATAGTCCATGTGACTTAATTGCTGTAATCATGTTTTTCCTCTTGAGGTTCCACATAAAGAACAAAGAGGAGCTTTCTAACAAACTCGGTGAGGGTGTCAAAGAAGATGGACTAATCCTCCGTAGAGCCCCGGGGGAGCTTAGTTTGAGCCAGTGGCAGACAGAGGGCAGTACATTTAAAGGGAGCCTTTTCTGGCTGTTGCACTGTGGAGTTGGAGGAAAAGGGGATGCTGGAGAACCCCTAAGGACTGCATTAACCCTGACAATAAAAGAGCATGACAATTAGTGTAAAACACGCTTTCTCTGCCTTCACTTTGTATGCAAATGTGCTCGTGAGGGTGAAAGTGCCCTTTGACGATGCCCCGCTGGAGTTCATCAGGAAAAAAGCAGTTATTGGAACCTGCTCCCCCCAAAAAATGAAGACACAAACTTTATGTTTAAGCTTTTTAAGCCTCAAAGTGGACTTTCAGAGACAACTGTGTGAAGAATTGGGTGTTTGTGTCCAGTTGTGTCTGTTTTTTTGATTACTTGACACTTTTAGCAGCAGACGCATTAAAAAGCTTCTGATGAAGGTATATCCCCCATCTAAATGTGTGTGTCAGCAGCACTCTGAAGGGAAAAGAGGGGAGACTTGCGCTGATAATGAGATGCTCCACAGGATCACTTCATGAGGATGCTGTTATTTGATATTTTTTCTTCACAAATCTCACCAAAGTTCTCAAATTTTATTTGATTCTGTCATTTGTCAGATTGACAATTTTTTACTTTCCTTACTATTTATTATTATTTTTTAAGGATTTGGGTTTAAATGTCTTGTCTTGAAGTCATTTGTCAAACTGCAGCCCTTTTATAACAGCTCTGTGGAATCACTGAAACCAAACAAGCTCTCTATTATTTCCCTTTAAGTTATCGACTGCTTTATCTCCCTCTTTTGTACAATCTTCATATTTCTAATTTGTTTCCTGCCTCTCTCGTTCTCTCTGCTGCACACAGAGCCAGAGCTTCTCCAGAAAGAGGCCGTCTGTTCTAGCCATCTCTGTTTTGCTTCTTTGAAGTCTTGTTTTTTTTGTGATCCTCTCTGACCCTCCTGCATCTGTGAAGAGTTACTTAATGGGTCCAGACCACTACATAATTTGGAAACATACATGCAAAGAATTATATTCTTTTTATGTTTAATGGAAATTGTGAAATCACAAATGAAGATATTTGGAAAACAACCCTGATGTGAGTGATGGAAAATGTTTTGGATAAACCGTATATTCCTTTTTTTTGGTTCTTCATTTATACACAGAGTAAATAGAGCTTGGTTTTACATTCTTTCTGACATGTTTCGGCTCTGGCTGTCGCCTTCATCAGAGTATCACCGTATATACTGTCTATGGGATAAACCAGCTTTTCTGTCTTAATAGATCTGAAAACATAAACATGTTTGATTGTTGTACTTTTCAGTTTGTTGGTTTCAGAAAAGCTTGACCTGCCAGTCTTGCAGTGATTTTGAAACAAAGAACATAACAAAGTTCTATTTTCTTTTTTTTTTTAGTGACAGGTTTGCTTTGTAGGCTATTGAACCATTTCTGTATTAATGTAGAATACTTATTGGACTAATTTATACTAAGTCTACATAAAATCTGCCAATTTCCATGCCAAAAACAGTTGATGTTAATTTCTGTAAGAAAAAAAACAAAAAAGGACGGGACCATCTCTGAGTCCGTGAATGGCTGTGCCCTCTGTGCAGCAGTATCAGACCAGAGTGTGTAGGGTGTGTGTGTGGAGTGTGAGTGGGTGTATTACGTGCATTCTTGTGTGTCTAGGTTGAATGTGTTTATGTGTGAGCATGAGGGTGGGAGTGTGTGGCTGTGTTTGTGTGTGACTGCCTATCTGTCAGGTAGAGTCTTGGACTCCTCCCCTCTCCTGGGACATCTTGTGGTGCTATAATATCTTGACCTACCCTCCCTCTGCCTCAATTCCTGCTGGTGGGTGATACCTCGGTCTGCCTGCGTATTTGCAGCTCTCGTATCTGGGGCTGAAAGTTTTTGGCATCTGTCGGCTCGCTCCCGGTGGCTGCCTGGTGGGGTCTGGGCCCCTGGGCTCCAATTCAATTCAATTCAATTCAGTTTATTTATATAGCGCCAGATCACGACAAGAGTCGTCTCAAGGCACTTCACAAAGTAAACATTCCAATACAGTTCAGTTCATAAGCCAATCAGTAAAAAAGTTTCCTATATAAGGGACCCAGCAGATTGCATCAAGACACTGACTAGTGTCATTGTGTTGGTACAATCCTCATACTAAGCAAGCATTTAGCGACAGTGGGAAGGAAAACTCCCTTTTAACAGGAAGAAACCTCCAGAGGATCCTGGCTCAGTATGAGCAGCCATCCGCTACGGCTCACTGGGGGTTGAGAAGACAGAGCAGGCACAGGCACACCCCGCACCCACACACACACACACACACACACACACACACCACATATATCAAGTAGTGTTTCTATGGCTACACTGTGATTTCTTAGTAGAAGTTCTATTTAGTAAGAGTAAGAGAAACTTTATTGTCTTTATCTGAGTGAATCTATAATTAATTCAATAGGTGAACTAATAGTAGCACATTCTATGTTAAAGAAAGTAAGATGTAATATCAGGAAAGGGAGAATGTTAGGTGGTTGGCAGCAGTGTGCCAGCCGATGGCCCCCTCCATGAGTCTCCACCGCGGTTGGGCGCCCTTGGGTCAAATGGCAAATGGCCTGTATTTGTATAGTGCCTTCTTAGGATTCTACAACCCCCCAAGGCGCTTCACAACACAATCAGTCATCCACCCATTCACACACTGGTGGGGATGGGCTACAATGTAGCCACAGCTGCCCTGGGGCGCACTGACAAAGGCGAGGCCTGCCATACACTGGCGCCACCGGTCCCTCTGACCACCACCAGCAGGCAAGGCGGGTTAAGTGTCTTGCCCAAGGACACAACAGCAGCATTCTATGGGGGGAGCCGGGATCGAACCTGCAACCATCCGATTACTGGACAACCCGCTCTACCTCCTGAGCTACTGCTGCCTGGGTCAAGGGCCGCTGGGTTCCGAGCATGATCTACCCTCGAGTGGGCGGCTTCAGGCGGGCCTAAGCGCTTGCCGTTGTTATCTCCTGGGCCTCTGGCATGGGTGCTGGTTGCCCCCCCCCCCCCGGAGTGATCCTGTGCGCCTAGAGGGGTTGGGGCTGCTCTGGCGGCAGTCTCCCTGGGGTGTTTTTAACACATAACGTAAGGCTGTAGTTGGCACTATATGCACTATGATTTATTACCGTGTGCTTTTCAGTAAAAATTGCTACTGTTATACATCCCCATGTTTTTGGCGCAGTGATATTTGGGATCTGTTGCATTTTTGTATGTCCCCCTTTTTTCCTTTCTCTTTCTGCAGGTCTAGAATCAGATTCTTTTGCATTCTTTATTGTTTATTTTTGTGAATTTTTTTTCCCACCTCTATTCCTTTCTCTCCCCCCTTTCTCTTTCATTTCCATCTCTGTGTCCATTGGGATTTAAACCAATGAAATAATTTCTAATAAAGTTTTGATATCAGGCGGGGCATTATAGCTGAATCTATAACGCTCTACCTGTGAGAGAGTAGAAAAAATGAATAAATAAAAATAACATTGTCAAAGCTACCAAAAAGTAGAGTTTGCATGATATAGTCCCTTTAACAAAGAGGCACAATAGATCCTTTTCTAGTGACCCTTTCTTGGCATTTCGTGTTTGATTGGATGGAAAATTCAACGTCTCTGTTCAGTCATGACTGTATCAGCATGTCTACTTTGAAAGAAAAGGAATACATGTTCTGTGACAAAGTTGAGAACAAATATATCAATGACGTAAAAGCATCCCATAATTTATACATGTTTCTTAAGCTTACTTACAACATTAAAAAACAACATGAACCAGGCCACCATGTTTTCAGACACACCATCAGGAAATCAGTATTTCCTTCTTTGTATCTATGCACTGACTCATCATTTATTTTCAGTAACTGCCACCAATGTTTTCCGTGCAATACAAAAAGAAAAAGAAATAATTTTAGGGCATAGATAACATTCGCAGCTTTTAGTGCTGGACTTCCTACTGATGTGTACAAGCTCGCCTGGTAGGTGCATATCAGATTTATAGGTCATTCAGTGACATTAAATTCTCTGCACAATCTGACATTGACGCATAATTTGCCTGATTTTCTTTTCAGGCTACAACTCTGAAATAAAATGTAAAATGAATGTCAGGATTGGTTTGTGTTGATGCAAGACTGACAGCTGTGTGTCAGACTGGCTCATGCACTTTTCTTTCTTCCTAGATTGGACTTGCTTCCATCAGACAGGTTGTCCTTAGTTCTGCATGTAAACTGACAGTTAAGACAGAGGATGAGGGAAAAAAGATCTGTTTGGAGACTGAATTCTGTTCATCATCATACAAGAAAGTCATTTCTGTAAAAGTGTGATGATGATGATGACTTTCAGTACCTGATAAGATTGAATGTACTGCCCTGGGAATAGCTCCCCTAAAGATGTTTCCCTCTTGGGTTTCTGTCTGGAACTTGTCTCCCAGTAAGATGGCTCGATTGTTCTAAGTGGCTGCATACCACCACCACCTTTCATCCCGCCTTTAAGAAGAGGGATGATTCCCACAGTAGCTCAGCCCATCTCCAAGCTGTGGGGTAAGATAAGAACCAGTCCGGACATTAGATCATGCAGAAGCTTTTTGGAGAGACGCTGCTTGTCACAGCTGTCTAAAATGCCGATTTGATTCAGACAAAAACGACACAGCAGGAAATGAGGAATCTCAATAGTTTTCTTGCATTGTTAGTTGTTAGTTGTTGATAAAACTGTAAACAAGAAACTAAGTTTTACATTCTGTTCCTCCTGCAGTGCTTTAATTGACAGATTTGAATGCCTGGCAGGAAGAAAAAGCAACACTTCAGATGTTAAAACATCTTGAGTCATTTCTCACAGCTTCCTTCTGACTCAAATAGTTATAAAACAAGCTTTACTTGATAGGACATTCTTTGTCCTGAGGCTAAAGACCTTGAAGATGGAAGTTGGTTGATAGATCAACTCTAGTTATAAATATTGTTTATTGAGAAAAATAAAGCTTGCTTCTTCAAATTGCCTGAAACAACTTTGTCATTTTGCTCTGTCAGAGATGTTGCAACCCCTCTTGTTCTTCTAAAGATAAAAATGAATGTGTTTCTCATCTATGTTGTTTTTGTTGTTGACATAGAGGAACTTTTGATTGCTTGTCGTTTTTTTTGTCCCTTGAGGCCCTACAAAAAGCCGGCGGCAGAGTCTGTATCCAAGAGATGTTGGAGATAATTGCAGAGGGTTCTGATGGAGTTGTTTGTGTGTCTTGTACCTATTACCTTGATTAGGTTTGTGGTGTCTTCACCACACACAATGGTTGCCAAGGCACTGAGGGACAGGGAAGAGCAGAGTGGTAAATGATTCACACTAAAATAACTCTGATTTCTAACCTACAAAGTGCTTTACAATGATGTTCCTACTGACACTTTCATGCTGAATTTGTACTATAAACTAGCTCTTTTTAATGCAGCATCTTTTCATTTCCTAAGCATAAATCAATGGTAAATGGCTTGTATTTGTATAGCACCTTCAAGGGTTCTACCACACCCAAGGTTGCTTCACAACACATCAGTCATTCACACACTGGTGATGATGATCTACACTGACGGAAGCGAGGCTGCCATACACAGGCGACACTGGTCCCTCCAACCACCACCAGCAGGCAATGTGGGGTTAAGTGTCTTGCCCAAGGACACAACAACTGCAACAGACTGAGCGGAACTTGATCTCACAACCCTCCAGTTATGAGAGGGCACTTAGCTACTCTGCTACGATCGTCCCAATGATTATATTGGAGAATTTTGGTGATTCAGTGTCACACTCCAAAAATGTTCATGTCAGTTTTTTCTAGTCAAATGTGAAGTCTTCAATGGCCAAATCCAGTGTCAAGGTCTAGGAGAGCCAAGTTAAGTCTCAAATGAAGTAGTCAAATCTTAAGGGCCAAGGCCAAGTCAAAGACTGAGGTCATTGTTCTTAGCCCCGGTATGTCTCGCACCTGTAATGTCGTGGACCCTGGACCCTTTAACGCCTAGTATGAAGACTACTGTCCAAAGTTTAGGAGTACAAATGGATTCGGCCTTTAAAGGTGGAATGTGGAACACGGACACTCTGGTGAGCTCAGGCAAACTCTAGTGTTCAGATGTGGTATTGCAACAACAGAACTAATTTTCCAGCCATTGGCATGTTGGTTCACTGCTGATACGTGAAGTGACCAGCCAGCACCATGTTCAGTGAGAAGTCGTACAGGATAAGGATTAATTTCTACTAATAGGTTTATTTTACAACATTATTTACCGTTAGAACATCTTCTGGGCTCAGAAGCAGCTGCATGACTTGTCAAGTCCGCCATTTTAGACAGTCCCAGCCTCGCCTTGCCAAGTGGACTTTTTAGCGCACCGGTGCCCTCTAGTGGCTGGTAGATGTAAACCTAAGCCTAGTGTCGTGCTCATCAAAATAAAATTTAAATTTTTTTTTAAATATAACTTTTATAGGAAAAGCTGTACGTTCATTCTGCACACGTCTAAATGCCCCGTGGATATATTATTTTTGTTACTATAGCTTTTTATTAAAATATTCAACCTTTAAGTTCGATGCACAAACTAACCCAAGTTGTGCGATCGTGTTTTTTTTATTTGTGCCGACTGGCCAGAATTAAACCCCTGTTGTCCAGAGTTCATCTAGAGCAGTGGTTCTCAATTACTTTTTGTTAACATCAACTCCCCATCTAGAGATTGGGTACAAATCCCCAATAATTGAAACAATGCTGAATGAGGCAGAAACTGACCTGAGCAATAGGATCATGGCTCGAATGAACACCAGGCAACCTCGCTACCAACTACAAAGGCTGAGTGTAGTACCATCAGAAATCCTTGAGGATGTGCAGCATTGAGAAAAATTCCTACAACCACCATCACTGAAACCAATGAGCTGATATACACTTCAGCAGCAGTGATTCTGGAGATACTTGGCTATATCAGCATGAGCAACCATGAGAAACAATACTCACTGAGGAAAAGAAGGTTGGAGGCCAAAATCAAGGCAGCAAGGAGAGAAGTGAGCCAACTGTCAGAGCTCCAGAAGGGCACAATGAGTAAAACAGTACCCAAGAACTACAGCCAGATACCCATACCTGAAGCACTAGAAACTGCCAAACAAAGGCTCCAAGCCTTGGCCAGCCACCTAAAGAGATACACAAGAGAAAGTGAAGTCAGACGAATAAACCGGCTCTTCTCAACCCAACCAATATCCATTATTGTGGCAGACATTCAAAAAAGAGTCTCAGGTATGAAAAACTGGACAGCACCAGGGCCTGACATGATCCACAACTACTGGATTAAGAATCTCACTGCACTCCATGAGCGCCTGGCAGCACAAATGAGCCAGCTGCTAAAAGATGGAACTCACCCTGAATGACTAACCAAAAGGCGCACAATCCTGATCCTGAAGGATCCCTCAAAGGGTACAGTCCAATCCAACTATCGGCCAATAACCTTCCTCTCCATACATGGAAGCTCATGTCAGGCATCATAGCGACTAAGATAAGTGGGCACATGGATTGATTCATGAGCACAGCACAGAATGGCAGAGATACCAGAGGAGCCCAACACCAGCTGCTGATAGACTGAACAGTCGTCCAAGACTGCTGAGCCCGACACACCAACCTGTGCATGGCCTGAATTGATTACAATAAAGCCTATGACTCAATGCCGCACTCATGGATCATTGAATGCTTGGAGCTGTACAAGATCTACGATAGCGCTCAGTTTTACATCTGGGATGTCTAAAGCTTGGTTTATGCTTGACGCATCCACGAGGTCCGCAAGGCTCCGCGCGGCAAAATTACGTCATTTTAGCAACCACGCCCCTCCGCGTGTCCTCCACACGGCCCGAAGTTTCCGCACCACGCACCTAGGACGGTCTCGCGCGGAATGGTGGACTGCAAGAGCTCGTAGTGGTGGAGGTTTGTAAATACAAACATCTCTATGATTCAGCCCATAAAGATCACCGTGATCAAAATATTGTTAATAATTTGTGGAGTAAAATTGCTTCTCACACTCTGAAAAGGAAGGAGGAAGCAGTAAAAAAGTGTAAAACATCAGTGATTTCTACTTCTACTATGGTGTAGGGTTTTTAATGCATGCCGTAGAGCCTACATGCCACCCCGCACTCTGGGAGAATATTGGCTCACAGCGGAGACAAGGTAGGAAGGAACTATAAATGCTGCAAAGTCCGACGCGCGTCAAGCATAAACCAAGCTTAAGTTTACCTCTGGAGGAGCTGTCGATGATCTCCACAGTGGAGTGCAGTGGATGGGAGGGGTTTCTTAAGATGGAGGTCATCTTCCCCAGCATCCTCCTTTCACACGTCTCCTCAACAAAATCCAGTGGGCAGCCCAGAACTGAGCTAGCTTTGGTAGCTAGCTTGTTCAGTGTCTTACTGTCTCGGTATATATATAAATGTATATATATATATTTTTTATTATTATTTTTTCACTTACTTGTCAATAAGAAATGTCACCAGCTCTACATCAGTCTAGGTACTACTGCAGATGAAGTAAGCTCTGTGATTGAGATCTGTACATAAGCAGATGTCTAACGCTATTGGCTAATGCTGAGCGGCATCATTTCACAAACCAACTCCGGCTCTTTTCCCACCAGAGAGGTGACATTCCACGTGCCTAGAGCCAGCTTCTGAAGCCGAGGATCAGACCGCCAAGAATCCCGCCTTCGGCTACCACCCTTTGCATATCGCACCCGACCCCTTTGGCCCCTCCCACGGGTAGTGGGCCCATGGGAAGGGGGACCCACGTCTCCTCTTTGGGCTATGCCCGGCCGGGCTCCATGGGTGAAAGCCCAGCCACCAGGCGCTTGCCAGCGTGCCCCAACTCCAGGCCTGGCTCCAGAGGGGGGCCCCGGTGACCTGCGTCCGGGCGAGAGAACACTGCATCCATCTGTTGAACTCAACATAAGGGGTCTTTGGACTGCACGTTGTCTGATCCCTCACCTAGGACCTGTTTGCCATGGGTGACCCTACCAGAGGCATAAAGCCTCAGACAACTTAGCTCCTAGGATCATTGGGACACTCAAACCCCTCCACCACTATAAGTTGGCAGCCCAGGGAGGGGTCTCTGAATGTTTTAGACTAAAATTTAATGTGGACAGCAATTAATTTATATTTTGTCAAATAATTGTTTGAAAGTTGTTAATAAAGATTTTTTAAAAAGTAGCACAAACAGCTACCAGCATTCCGGCATGCGTCATGGTCAATGACGCAATGCTCCCTGTCCCAATTCGGCACACTTGTGTACTACGCACTCGAAGCCTTACTGCACACCTCCTCTAAGTGCACTTCACAGAAGGGCGTAGGGCAGGGGTTCCCAAATTGGGGGTTGGGACCCCCAAGGGGTTCCCACAAGATTGCAGGGGGTCCCCACAATTTTGTCTTTGCTGAGGTTGTGAGGTTAGCAAGATTTTATTTGTAAAAATGACATTTATAAAATCCCAATAACACATCCTACAGTAATCAGAACTCCATATAAAAGTTACATAACTCTGTATAAAGTTTGTAAATGATCACATTTAATGTGTTTATGCGTGTAGGAGTTGGGGTTGGGAGTCCTGGCTTGTCTTGGACACGGTCAAGGGGGTCCTCAAAGAAAAAACTTTGGGAACCCCTGGCGTAGGGTGCAGTGTAAGTATTGGGATTGGACTGTAGTCTGCTGCTCTTTTTTTCTACTTTCAATTTTTCTTACCCTGACTCCACACTGGAAGCATCAGTGGCGCGGAATGTCGCTGCTTTAATTTTTTTAAATTTTCCATTATAGTCTGTGTGGGTGATTCAAACCTGCCGCGATTTTGCAATTTTCAGTCGTGTCCCAGAAGCGGCACTCCACACCGCGCCGCACCACTAAAGATAGGATTGGGTTCTATTTTTGCCGCAAGCTGCTTCTGGAATGCGTTACTTTCCACAGTTAACATAGTGCTAGACAGGAAATCACACCTCCCGGTGTGCACTGGCACGCAGCGAAATTTGCAAGTAAACTGTTCCGCTGCTGTTCCACGATGCTGATGCTTCCAGTGTGAAGTAGGGCTTACTCTCTGACTGACCCAGCAACGTGTGGGTATAGTGCCCTCTATTGGACATTTGATGCATCAAAAAATTTTCACTTAACAAAACATTACACATAGATTAGCAGAGTTTATGGGGGTTACAATTACATAAGCTTTTTTTTTTCTTTTTCAATGTAAAAACTTGCTGAGAATTTTCTGCATATTTTCACCACAGGAATTACAGGATGCAAGCTGCTGGGTTTGGAGAGAGATGGTGTGCATACCAACATATGGTTGGAAATTACAGTTATTACGTTAATGACATGGCTCCTCTGCTTTCCTGTAGTTTGATTTACTCACTGCCAGAACCTTAGGATATTTCTAATTACCTGAATAATGGAGAATCTAAAATGTAGCAAAACTCTAAACCAACATCTGACATGGTGCAGTATGCAGCACATTAAGGCTGGGCGATATCTCAAAATTTTTAAAATATTGATATAATTTCAAACAAGATGACTCAGTAGGTTTATATTGATATAAACATTACACATAGATTAGCATTAGCGGTCATTACATGTATTCTCACACGTCTGCTCGATCAGGAAACCTCTGGGTAAATGTTTTTCTCTAAACTTTGCATTTGGCTTCATGGTTTTTAATTATTTGGGGATGTCCGTTCGTGTTTCAGTGAGCCTTTTCACCGTGACTGCTGACCGAAGTTTTGTTTATCCCAGGGGTAGGGAACCCTGGTCCTGGAGAGCCGCTATCCAGCACATTTTAGAGGTTTCCCTGCTTCTGCAGAGTCTGATGAGCTGTTGAACAGGTGAATCAGCTGTTTTGAAGCAGGGAAACAACTAAAACATGCTGGATAGCTGCTCTCCAGGACCAGGATTCCCTACCCCTGGTTTATCCTGTTTGTGTGGAGAGATGGGCCAAACCCCTCCCCCATATAGTCAAGAAATAGATGCGGAGAGCAGCAGGGCCAAAATAGCGGGAGTGTTATCCTCTGGCAGTGGATGCAATTACATCATGAATTTAGCTTAACATGATAGATTTTTTTCTCTGGACAAGAAATAATTACTGTAATATTGGATTATAGAATATGAGCCACCTCAAGATGGAATTTACATTAATTATAAATATTTAATAAATGAAAGTACCTGTGGGACATTTGAGACATGTATCTCTAACTTTTAACTGTGATAGATAGATGATAGATAGATAGATAGATAGATAGATAGATAGATAGATAGATAGATAGATAGATAGATAGATAGATAGATAGATAGATAGATAGATAGATAGATAGATACTTTATTACAGACTCAAGGTCCAGTTTACATTAAAACTACAGTATAAAAATGAACCACGAAGATATAAACCTACATGTGTGTTAACAGACAGCTGCACCAGTGTTTCTAAAGCTCAGACTGATAGAGAATGGCTCTAAGGTTAATGTTGGACAAGAGTCAATACATTTTTATGCATTTAATCTGCTGATGAATTCATGTATACAATTTCTTAAGACAGCTTGAAGGGAGTTAACTTGTAAATATTTTACAGGAGGAAAAATATTGAGATGTATATCGTATATCAGAATTCAGCTTAAAGATATCGAGATAAAAGTATTGGTTCGTATCACCCAGCCCTACATCTCTATATAGCCTATAACAGTGGGTCTCAATTACTTTCCATCACGTTTCTGTGTGACACCAGTTTTAAACCTAACATGATGCGACTATCAATGTTAACGGTCTGAATCTGCAAATATACACATTTTTAAGCATCTCCCCTGCTGATCAAACACAAATTAAAGTCTTTTATCTGTTTGCAGGGAGTTGATGCCAAAGTCATCAGAAGGCCAGTTGACCATGGAGAAGACCCCCAGCTACTTTGTCACAAGAGACGTCCCCTCTCGGATCTACAGCATGTCTAAAGACACCAAACTGATCGTTGTGGTTCGTAATCCCGTGACGCGGGCCATCTCAGACTACACTCAGACGCGCTCCAAGAAGCTGGACATTCCCTCCTTTGAAAGCCTCACTTTTAAAAACATTTCAGTAGGTCTGATTGACACCACGTGGAGCGCCGTGCAAATCGGCCTGTATGCCAAGCACCTTGAACGCTGGCTCCAGTTCTTCCCCATGGAGCAGCTGCTGTTTGTTAGCGGAGAGCGTCTCATTACCGACCCGGCAGGTGAGATGGCTCGTGTCCAGGCCTTTCTGGGACTCCGGAGGGTGGTCACGGAGAAGTATTTCCACTTTAACCCAGCCAAAGGTTTCCCCTGCCTTAAGAGACCCGAGGGGAACAGCAAGCCTCACTGCTTGGGTAAAACCAAAGGCAGAACTCATCCTAATATTAACCCAGAGGTCGTGCAAAGTCTAAGTGACTTCTATAAACCCTTTAATAGGAAGTTTTACAAGATGACAGGTCAGGACTTTGGCTGGGATTAAGAGAAGAATCATAACAAACTTACGCTGTCTGCGTTCTTATTTTATTTTTTTAATAATTTTATCATTCAGGATAAATTGTGATATGTACAGTATTTAGTGGTGTGTAAAAAGCTCAGAAGTATATTTTATGATAATTTATTGTTAAGATATTGAGTCACAAAGCTGCCTGATCAGGTCATTCATGGGTTTAGTTTCCAGAAACCCTTTTCCTAAAAGCACAACACAGCATTCTTTTTCTTGTTTAGTATTCTTGTGTTTTTTTCTTTCACCTTGAATGAGATCCAGCTCCACAATAAACTGGTAATACCCCTTTAACATTTGCCTGACCCTCAGAGGACCATGCACCCACTTAGTCAGGTCGATACGGGCCACAGCTGATCCTGTGCAACTTGCCAGGTGGATCAATACAGTAATAGCTCCTCATCGTGTCAATTAGAGCTGAGTGATGGAATCGCCTTGATCTCCTCAGCGTCTTAATAAAACATTTATCCATCAAAGGCACAATGTTTATGGTTAAGCCTTGAGCCAAATTCAAGTTAATTCAGAAATATAATTACTGCTTGAGATTTCTGACTCCACTAGTATTTATTTAGTTGATCCAAGAGGGAATTTGGTCACAACACTGGGACGGTAATGACGTCTTTCTTCATGGAGCTGCTGCTCAGGCTTCATACCTACAGAGAGAATTATTTAATAAAATGAAAACAAAACGTGATCCGGTCACATTCATTGATTTGGACTGAAATTGCTCACATTGATCACTATGGAGTTTTTTTTACATCCAATAATGAAACTTTGTGTGGTAATTACAGCAATCCACAAACGAGAGCATTTTTTATCCTTTTTTTTCCAGAAACGTGAACAGAATTAAAATCAGCCATTGTTTTTGAGTTTCCTTCAGCCTTTATGAAACACGGGAGGTTGTAACATCAGTAATGATGGTGAGGGGACTTTTATTTACTGTTTGCAATGATTTACAGAAAAACTCTGAAACAGGGCAGTTTTTAAATGAGACACAGTCTTGTCATTTTCATGCAATAGAAAATAAACCATTTTTCAGAATACTTTGTCATTTACTTTTTATATTAGAAAATGACATAAATAAGCAGTATTTGCTGACTAAGCTATTCTTCTGTTACCTGTTTGCATCTTTGGTTCCCTGCAGAGACAAACAGACTGCTGCTTCTAATTTCCCATTTTGCACATTATTGTGCTAAATAGAACCGTGCTATTAACTACTTTTAGCAG
The DNA here is from genome assembly GCA_006937985.1 of Aphyosemion australe. Lineage (NCBI taxonomy): Eukaryota > Metazoa > Chordata > Actinopteri > Cyprinodontiformes > Nothobranchiidae > Aphyosemion > Aphyosemion australe. The sequence continues at coordinate 2,513,233 of SSNS01000016.1, read as the reverse complement.
CCTCAGCCTCCCACCACCACTGCTGAAAGCATGTGGTTGTCATGACCGCCCGGGAAACACAGATTAAAGTGTCAGGTTTCTCATCTGGAGAGAGGTAGCGTGTTATGAAAAGCATCAGAACTCCTTTGTGTCCCTAGGTGAGACTTGACAGTTTGTTGTTAACAGTTTGTCAGCCTTAAGCACTAAAAATCATCATGAAGTTGCTGCTGACTAAGGAACACAAATACAGTCTGTTGTTTTCATTTCTCAATTTATTTTTAACATCTTCCTGCACTACGCTTGATTATACTTTATAAAAGTGCTGTTTGTTACCAGTTAACTTGCTTTAAGCAATCTGTCATGAAACATCCAACAGCATGAGAGAGATATGAATCAACTCGCTTGATTAACAAACAACCTTTATTTAACTCTCCACCCAAACACCCTCACTTACCTGAGGCTGCCAGAGGTGATGAAACCAGTTTCCCTGGTGGCAGGCTGGCTGTCTGATCACCCGGGAAGCAGCTCCCTTTGCAATTAAAGGCAAAGAGGAGAAGTGCTATAATTGCTAAGCTCCCAGCTGGGAATTCACTGTTAGCATACATCCCTGCAGGCTGTTGTTTTGAAGGTTGGGAAGACATGGAAAATAGACACCTGGCAGCATGGAAAACTGATTTAACATCCACTTGACAGCTACCACTGAGGGAAGAAAACCAGCGCGCCTGAATAAAAGCAAAGGCATCTCACATCCAGCCAGGTGTTTGGTTTTGTAGCCGGGGTGGAGGCACACAGATAGACTCAGTAAGATTTTAATAAGGTGTGACAACATTAAAGTTGTGCAAAGATTGGCGGGCGTACACTGTGCGACTTTTTCACTAGTAGCATTCAGCTCCATCTCAAACTGTACGACTCAACGCAGAGCAAAGCTCACGAGTCGTGTTCTCACACTAAGACTCGATGCTCAGATACGACCTAACTGCTCACACTGTACGTGTGATAGCAACGCATGTCGGACCTGAAAATGTGCTAAAATAGTAGTTTTTACACAACATGTCAGATTTTTGAGTCCGAAAACCTGGAAGACCCAGGAGACTGTGTTGTTATTGACATAGTCTGTTGTCCTTCAGGCTTGCCGTAGAGGACACACAGGGGTTTATGGGGTTTGGAGTAAAAAGACGAAAGAAATTTTCTTGACAATCCTTGTAATTGTGTGCAGAAAAAAGTGTAAAGATAGAAGAAAACAATGTGTGTTGACACAGAAAAACCTGTGGAGCCGGGTTGGCACATGCGCTGTGTGAGTGGTTCTGGTACGTTTGGTTTGCAGCGCTGCTTTAACAGCGCGATACGATTGATTAGCAAAATATCAAACACTTTTGATATTTGTGTGACTGTACGATTGCTGATCGGGAGCTGAGGTGTTAATCGTCTTTTGTTACCCCCTGTATACACGACGCACAACACAAAACTCATCCTGACCTCAAAGATTCTGGCACGCTCAAAACGGTTCAAAAGTCACACAGTGTACGCCCGGCTTAAAATGTTTTATATCTGCAGAAAATACTCAACTGTGGAATGTTTGTTTTCAAATTTGAAAAATCTTTTTGCAAAATCTCCCTGTGATGTTCACACTTTAGACTTTAAATGACATCAAGACAAGAAGAATAGACGAAGATGTCCTATTAGCTTTATCCCAAACACCTAATATGTGCATATGCAGTGCATATACCTGTAGTCAGGGGAACAGCTCAGACACAAGATGAAGAAGCAATGTAAGGCAAGGCAGCTTTATTTGTATAATACATTTCATACACAGAGGCAATTCAATGTGCTTTCCAAGAACAGCAAAATCAATGTGAAATCATAATTAAATACACAAATTCAATTCAGATTTGAAAATCAAATAAAAAGCAAAGATAAAGGGTGAGCAGTTACAGAAGGTGCAGCATAAGAAACATTCATTCATAGGCTGATGAATGCATGAACGTTTTCAATTTTGCTAGAGTTGGGGCACATTTGAGGTCATGAGGAAGCTGATTCCCTCTGTGTGCAGCATGTACGTGGGGGTTCAGAGAAATGGTATTGGGCCAGTATTTCACTGGGCTGTGACTTGTTGCAGACAAACAGCTGTAGCAAAATATTCATAATTCAGTTGGAATCATATTAAATTGGTCTGTGTGTCACTTCAACAACAAGCATTATAATAACATGGGTCACGTGGGATTTACAGTATGAAATAGCAAAATTATGCAAAATGACACTGATGGAAATGAACAATACATTTGTGAAATAAAAAGTAAATGAAACAGAACTGTTGTTGTGGTGTGTGATTGTGTTATTAAATGTGTTCAACTGACAACACATGAACAGAAAAGGATCAGAAACTACAGGGCTACGGTTCAGCCAATTCACTTTTCCATAATTTAAGTTATTTCAGAGTTTGCTTATTCCTAGCACCAAAACTATTATTTCTGTGGTGGTGGGAGGGGTGTCCTCAAAGCAATAAAATATAAAAAAAGACAAGAAAAAATAGACTACACTTTGTTTCTGAGGTTGATAGGACATATACGTCATCCTCTCTGGCCCTTAATCTTTTTATTGACCACTGTAAGAACCTTAATCCTAATCCAGGAAGAAGGACAAGCATTAACCTGAGACAGTAGACTCTGTGTTGACATGTGCAGTATCTGCTGACATGGCTTATTATAAACTAATCCCTCTTCCCAAATGGGCCTGTGGTTTTGTGTGGGGCCAACTTGATCCACACAACTTAAAAAATAACAGAGAACAAAAATATGAGGTTGAGGCAGATGTTTGTCTAAACAGCAGACTAGTGCAAACACACGCACACGCATGCACACACACACAAGCATGCATGCACGCATACACACACATGCATGCATGCACCCATACACACTCGCATGCACACACGCATACACACACACACACGCATGCAAGCACACACACATGCACACACATGCACGCACTCACATACACACAGAGAGAGCTTTTAAGTTCAAATCTAGTTACTGTATTAACCTTTGTCAGATTCTGTTGTGTATTTTCTGTTCATCAGTAGGAAGTAGACTCATGGAGGCTCTGACAAATCTCATAATAACTAAATCTTACTCAGCTGATGCTCCAAAATAATATAGGAGGTTTTATTTCTTTTTGCTCAAATGAACCAAGGAACCAAGGAAGAATTTTAATATCACGTTTTTTTTTGCATTTTCATGACTTGTGTTCCCTAAAGTTGATAAAACGTTAACATCTGTGAAGCAACTAAGTGAAACTAAATTCTTAATGATTAGCTAAACATAACAAAATACATAATAAAAGCAAATGCCTGCAGATTTGATTATTTTTCAGTTAGCTCCTCATGCTAACAGTCTTCCTGATCCAACCTGATGTTTTCATTTCATCACACACTGAAACACATGGGTAAATAGTTATTTTACCTTCTTTAAATATTGTTTAATGGCGTTGAATCAATCTTTGATTACCAGAATAATTGTGCTCTTCATTGTTTCTGACTTGTGGTTTAATGTGACTTGGCATTTTTCTGGTGTTGCTTTTAGAGGAAATTGCTCTGGTGCAAAAAGCAAAACCTTTTGCTCTTCATTTAAACCATATCCTGATTATATCACGTGCACTCTAAAAAGTAAGGGCCATCAGGCTTTGTGCAACGAGATTATGAGGCTTTTATATATGGCACTTTACTTAGCTTTGAAGTTCCTGAGATTTTTACTACCTTGCTAACCATTATCAGATTACAAAAGTATTTATTTGCTAATTTAGATCAGATTTTATGTAAATGTGAAAAGTGCATCATTTGTTGACACCAACAGACACAGACATGGTGATGTTGTGAAGTTGCATCACCAGTGGTGAAATCTGCTTGTTGTAACCAGAGATTCCCTGGAAGGAAGGTATGCAAGAAGAAGTTCCCTCTAACCAATACAAGCAGTTTTGTCATTAATGCTCGCTCTGTGGTCTCCCAGTACTATTTATTGCAGTCGCCCGCCTGCCTGGTACCACTTTGGACTCTCCATTAGGCCAAACCTATCCAAATCCCCATGGCATGCCACTGTAATGACTTTATCACTGTACCTCAGTAAAGACTCTCTGATCACTAAAGCATTTAGACATCTGAAGCACCGCCATCCACATTCAAAAACAGACCCAGTTGATGTAGATCACTTTATTTTTCCGTTTTGAATCACATCAACTGAACTAGATATAGGAGAAACTAAACAATAGAAGGAGCTTCAATTCCCACCTCCCAACAGAACACGCGTCCCGGGGGAGGCGGGGGACATTCAGTCAGAGTGGGCCATGTTCCATGACTCGAGGCGGCTGACTGCAGCTGTGGCCACAGGGTGGTCGGTGCCTGTCGTGACGACAACCCCTCAACCTGCTGGAGTACACTGGTGGTTAGGGATGCTGTCAAGCTGAAGAAAGAGTCCTATTAGTCTTTTTGGCCTGTGGGACTCTGGAGGCAGCTGACGGGTACTGGCAGTCCAGGCGGAATGTGGCTCGGGTGGTCGTGGAGGCAAAAACCCAGGCATGGGGGGGAGTTTGGTGAGACCATAGAATAAGACTTCCATACGGCTTCGAGAAGATTCTGGTCCACCATCCGGCGTCTCAGGAGGGGAAAGCAGTGCACTACCAACACTGTTAGTAGTGGGGATGGTGTGCTGCTGACCTCGACTCGGGACGTTGTGAATCGGTGGGCGGACCACCGGCACTTCTTCCAGTGAGGAAGCAAAGTTTGGGGACTTTGGTCCTCGTTGGCAAGGCTCCAGGGGTGGATGGGATCCACCCGGATTTCCTTAAGGCTCTGGATGTTGTGGGGCTGTGTTGGTGGATGTGGCTCTGCAATATCACGTGGACATCGGGGGCAGTTCCACTGGATTGGCAGACCGGGGTGGAGGTCCCCCTATTTAAAAAGAGGGACTGCAGGGTGTGTTCCAACTACAGGGGGATCACACGCCTGAGCCTCCCTGGTAAGGTCTATTTGGCAGTTCTGAAGAGGAGGGTCCGTCAGTTAGTTGAACCTCGGATCCAGGAGGAGCAATGTGGTTTTTGCCCTGGCCATGAAACACTGGACCAGCTCTATACCCTTAGGGGGCTCCTGGAGGGTGCGTGGGAGTTCACCCAACCAATCTACATGTGTTTTGTGGATTTGGAGAAGAGGGACCCACGTCTCCTCTTCGGGCTGTGCCCGACCAGGCTCCATGGGTGAAAGCCCGGCCACTAGGTTGCCAACGTGCTCCGCCTCCAGGCCTGGCTCCAGAGGGGGTCCCAGTGACCTGCATCCAGGTGATCGAACCACTGTGTTTATTTATATATTTCTTCATGAGGGGTCTTTGGGCTGCACTTTGTTTGATCCCTCGCCTAGGACCTGTGGGCCATGACCCTACCAGAGGTATAAAGCCTCAGACAACCTAGCTCCTAGGATCACTGGGACACTCAAACCCCTCCACCATGATAAGAAGGCAGCCTGGTGAATCATCTTCGGTATGTTCATTCTGTGTATGTTTTCTTTAATCCTTTTAACTTTTCGTTCTTTATAAAACACAGATAAGAGATCTTTTCTACCTTTTTATGCTGACGTTTCGACCATCACTGTGGCCTTCTTCTGAGCTAAGCTGCTAAAAGCAGCCATCACTTCCGTTTCCATTTATGTGCGGGCAGCAGGGGACGACGCTGCCCGCGCTTTCCTCCTCTTTTTCACATTCTTTTTTGTGTTCTGCTGTTCGTGTGTCAAGTTGGCGTCCTGTTTCTCCTATATATGTTTTATTGCATAATTTGCAAGGGATTTCGTAAATGACTCCGCATTTTTTTCCAGTTGGAATCTTATCTTTGGGGTGTACCAGACTTTTTCTAACTGTTGTGTGTGGTTTGATTGGTGTGTTTATCTTGTGTTTTTTCATTGTTGCTACTATTTTTTCTGTCGTTCCTTTGATGTATGGGAGGGTTATTACTGGCTTTGGTTCCTGTTTCTCTGGGTTTTTCTTTCTTTTTGGTTGTTTTCTTCTTTCTGCTCTTGTTTGTTGTTTCCCTCTACTAATCGCCCACGCTGGATATCCACAGGTTCTTAATGAGTTGTGTATGTGTCTGTTTTCTTGACTACAGTCTTGTTTTTCTGTGATAATTTTCGCTCTATTATATAGCGTTCTTATCACTGACATTTTGTGTATAGTGGGATGTTCTGATGTCCATAGTAAATATTGATCTGTGTGTGTTGGTTTTCTGTATGTATTTATCTTAAGCGTTCCATCTTGTTTTTTGCTGATCTTCATGTCCATGAATGTAATACTGCCCTCTGTTTCTTCCTCATATGTGAACTTTATGTTTCCTGTGTTGTCTATGTTGTTTAGATGCTCTGTTAATGTTTGTGTTTGTCCTTCGGGTATGATTTCCAATATATCATCTACATATTGCTTCCATAACTTTATTTGACAGTTTTCGGGTGCAGTGATTAATGCTTTTGGAACGCTTAAAATAAATACATACAGAAAACCAACACACACAGATCAATATTTACTACTACCACTCTCCTTCCCGTTTCCCTCCATCTGCGAGCTTGTGTCATGTCACACCTCATCTAAAAGCTTCACCAATTATCCCGTAATCCATTCAATAGCTACGTTTACATGCACCAAATTTCCCCTATCCGATTCAAATCTTGGTTGATCGTAAATCCCAAATCTCTGTTTACACAGACACCAACTGAAATGATCGATCATGCCGTGAGTATACATGCACCAAACATTCAATCAGATTAATTAGGTTGAGCATGTGCAGAGCTGTCTATTTTCCTCGTAATACGCCGCTTTCAAACTTTTCCAGCGGTTTTTGATTTGGTCAATGCTTCGGTGAGTTCCCGCTTCCTGGATCTTTAGATGCACTTGAGTGTACATCTCTGCATCTCTAGCCTTTCGGCCATCGAGACGTTCAATATTGAGCTCCAGTAGTATTTCCATTAAAAATGTAGTGTCGGCAACAGGCCATGTTTTTGACTTGTTCTGAGCGTCTGCAAAGGCGGAAAGACGTCACGCTGAAGTTGCACACATGTGCAGTGGGCATTATTTTACTCCAACAATACGAATGGGTGTGTACATGGACGTCAATCGGAATGATGATCGGACAAAACCACCTCTCTTAAAGGAACTAGGGGCAGGATCTTTAAAAAATCTGTAAAAAATTAAACATGTATGTTCATTTTTTCAAAGCTAATGGGTGATGAAGCGTTATAAACCAAAAAGAATGAGGCCACCCATGTATCGTTCCATTTTCTTGAACAGGCTGTTTGCTGCAAAATGCGCTGCAGTTCGGTCACGAATTTCCCGCGCTGCCCTACGGATGTGGCGTCAATTGACACTGCTTGCGCGTTCATGACAGCTTCAAAACAGAAAGAAAATGTGTTCGACACTGCAGATCGGTAGGTGGCGCTATTGCACCGTAAGTTGCTTGCCAACCGCCAAACTCCAAAAGAAGAACTGTGGGAGTGGATTCTACTGCAACCAGCAAACGACCAAGCGTGGCACAAAGGAAGTTTATTCAGCGGCATCTCGTGAGTCAAAAACCAAATATGGTAAAAGACAGGCAGGGACCCGAATCTATATCGGATACGTGATTGACGAATGGAGGCTGCTTCAACTATATCTGGGACTCAAAAAGGATGCTGCCATGGCTCATTTCCTAGTGAGCAGGTAAGAAACATTATAGGTTGTGTTTAGAGATGATGACAATGATCTGACCTCACCGATGACTCAGAGAGAGCTAGCGTGCAGTAGCATTAGCTGTGATCATGCTACAGTACAGTAGTAGCATTAGCTGTGATCAGGGCTGCAGCGTGGATTGCTTCGCCGCAATATTGTCCGTGAGAGCGGCGGGGAGTTGCCTTTTCAGCGTGAGATATTGGAGGTGTGGCGTGAGAGCGTGTGAAGAGGGTCAGGTAATGGTATTTTTGTGTTTGTGTAACATAGCCGTCTGTGCACGCTCCCGTGCTGGGCTGCAGTTACTCGCAGAGCCGGGCGCGTCGCTCGTGAGCATCGTTTCTTTTTTCCTGCCTCTAGCTCCTTTAATCGGAATGAAATTTCATTCCGGTTGGGCCATATTGGATCAGAATATTCCGATTGACATGTTTACATGAAGAATTTTTGATCTGATAGGGCATTCAGTCTGATTACTTGAACTTCTTGTCCTGCTTTGAAGCTCACTGAAGCTGCTCAGCTTCACAGCCAGGAGCACAAAATCATTATCATGGTCTTGCTGGGTCTGGGTGTTTTACTGGTGGTAGGAGCAACAAGGTGCAGAAGAAGAAGAAACAATCTTTTATATAGCGCCTCTCAAGATAAAAATCACGAATGCAGAATCTAGACACTCCATTTCTCTTCACTTGGACAGCAAGGCTGCAGCAGTATGGAATTAATTTCAGCTTTGAATCACAAGAGAGATTCTTATCTGGGTCATCCATCCCGTCTAAGGGGCAGAAACTGTCTTTGTTCTGCCGTTTTCCCTCAGGTGTCTCTTTCTATTTAACGTTAGATACTGAGTGCTACGTTTACATCAGCAGCAGCAGCTCTCTGGGTGATGAGTGCTGCTGCTGTGCAAGTTTGAGATGAGAAGGTGATGCTTCAGACCCATCAAGATTTGTTTCAGTCAAAAACCTCCCGTCTCAGACTCTGAAGTCTCTTCTCACCTGACAGAAGGAGTTATGGACCGGTGAAGGTGCAGACATTCAATAAAGACCATAACTGAATTTCATGTGTTTTTTTTATTAATTCATTTGGCTTGAATGGAAAAATAAATATTGAAGTGATCATTAATGTGACTCGTTTATTTGAGACGCTGCATTCTGCTGCATGGCTACAGATGATGCTTTCAAACCATTTTAAAAACATCACCTGCAGCTAGAATAAGAAATAGACAAGTGAGACATGATGAAGTATTGCATTTAGTACAATACCAAGGACACAGCCTCACCTGAAACAGAGAAACGTTGTTTTATGCTTGCAGGCCCGGTTCTGCTTTCTCTATGCTGTAACCTTCACGGCACACACAGAGGAGCAAGTGGAAGGGATGATAATGATGGTGGGTGAATGGTTCTGCTTGTAGCTCATGTCTTCATTGCTCAAACACTCACTTTCTAGCTGATGTCATCCCACTTTTATGGTGAGGGGACATTATTGCAACTACATATAGTTATTAACTCTCATACATACAGCTGAGCAGTTTGCATTCCTCTCTGGTGAAGTACTCCCACAAACCAGTTACCCAAGCTGCAAAGACTGGGATGTGATCTTTATTAGAGCAGACTAATTCAATTATCTTCTCTGTGATCCAAGATTTAATATTAATATAATGACAATGTAGTCAGGAAATGGACATGGCCAAATTGTCTAGTTTAATATTCAATAACATTCAATATGTTAGTGTTATGTTAAGCTAAAAATAGCTACATGTATTTAACTATAAGATTGTCTAAAGATGTTTTTGGTTTTTCGTGAACTTTGCAGCCTTTTTAGCGCATTATCAGTCTTGATCATTTTCTGAGAAATGTCTGAATGTGCTTTTCAGCAACTTATTTCTAATCTATAAATTGTTTAAACTTAAAAACACTTTAAACTTAAAGATTGAATATGGAACAATTTAATAAAAAGCTATATTTTGGAAAAAAAAATATATCTTCACGGGGCGTTTAGAGGTGTGCAGAATGAAGGAACAGCATTTCCTTTAAAAACTATATTTTAATTAAAAAATAATTAATCTCTCATTTATTAATCCTGGCATCTTTATTTGAGTTTTGCAGAGATTTTCATTTAATTGCAAATAATGTGTGTCCTGTTCTGACAGATATTTGCAGTCACTGTGTACTGACTAGGTAGAGAAGTTGTGAGTGGTCTGAAAAGTAATGAATGCTTCTTTATGAAAAGTTTTTTACTTCTCTAGTACAAGATAGGAAATGGCAGCGGATAAATCTAAACTCTGTTGCTGGACTAACCCCATAAAAGTGTTAACATTTTACTTACCTTTTAAATAGCTATTTATAAAATTTGTCCCAGAAGAGTTAATTTGTTTTTGTTTGTAATGTACATACAGTGGGATGCGAAGGTTTGGGCAGCCTTGTTATGATAGAAAATGTCAGTTAAATAAATCATATAGGAGACACACAGTGATAACTGAGAAGTGAAACAATGTTTTTAGGATTTACAAAAAGTGTGCAATCATTGTTTAAACTAAATTAGGCAGGTGCATAAATTTGGGCACTGTTGTCATTTTATTGATTCCCAAACCTTTAGAACTAATTATTGGAACTCAACATTGGTTTGGTAAGCTCAGTGACCCTTGACCTCCATACACAGGTGAATCCAGTTATGAGAAAGAGTATTTAAGGGGGCCAATTGTAAGATTCCCTCCTCTTTGAATATTCTCTGAAGAGCAGCAACATGGGGGTCTAAAACAACTCTCACATGACCTGAAAACAAAGAATGTTCACCATCATGGTTTAGGGCAGGGGTTCCCAAAATATTTTCTTTGAGGACCCCCTTTCTCGTGTCCAAGACAAGCCAGGACCCCCAGCACCAACTCCTACAAGCATAAACACATTAAATATGATCATTTACAAACTTTATACAGACATTCAGATTTATAACTTTTATATGGAGTTCTGATTATACTATGAACCAGGAGTATTCAATTCTGACCCTGGAGGGCCGGTATCCAGCATGTTTTAGTGGTTTCTCTGCTCCAACACACTTGATTCTGTGGTTGAATCACCTGTGCAGCAGCTCATCAGGCTCTGCAGAAGCCTGTTAATTACCTGCTGATTGAAATCAGGTGTGTTGAAACAGGGTTAAAACTAAAATGTACTGGATACCTACCCTCCAGGACCGGAATTGAATACCCTGCTGTAGGATGTGTTATTGGGATTTTAAATGTGATTTTTACAAATAAAATCTTGCCAACCTCACAACCTCAGCAAAGACAAAATTGTGGGGACACCCTGTAATCTTGTGGGGATCCCATTGGGGGTCCCGACCCCCAATTTGGGAACCCCTGGTTTAGGGGAAAGATACAGAAAGCTGTCTCAGAGATCTCAGCTGTCTGTTTCCACAGTTAAGGCCACTGCACACTGAAAGCATCAGCGGCGCGGAACGGCAGCGGAACGTCGCCGCTTCAAATAGAATCCATTATAGTCTATGGGGTGTCACAAACCAGCCGCGACGCGGCAATTTCCAGACGCGTCCCAGAAGCGGAACGCCGCGCCGCTAAAGATAGGATCGGGTTCTATTTTTGCCGCGTGCCGCTTCTGGGATGCGTCAATTTCCGCAGTTAACATGGGGCCAGACAGGAAATCACACTCGGTTTCAGTGTAAAATGCCCGGTAATTTTCAAAATAAAAGTCTGTTACAGCGATGCGGTTTCATATCTATGTAGATTACGTCTATACGTGTGATCTCACGGCTTATTTACTACCGCATCGTTCGAGAAGTGCAGCGGTGTGTTTTTCATGGCTTTAATCCTGGCAGTGGTGAGTAAAAACATTATATATGACATCAAACAGCGATATCAAACGTGATTTCCTTCTTTTTGGTTTAATGGCGGACATCATAAACAAACCGTGACCTTTGAAGTCTCGAGGGATCTTGTGATCTCGCGAGTCGAGCGAGGAGCGCTGCGGTGAAGCCGCTTCGCTGCTGACTCTCCCAGTGTGCACTGGAGTGCCGCGATTGTCGCGAGTAAACCGTTCCGCTGCCGTTCCGCGCCGCTGATGCTTTCAGTGTGCAGCAGGCGTTAGGAACATATTGAGGAAATGGAAGACCACAGGCACAGTTCAAGTTGAGGCTCAAAGTGGCAGACCAAGAAAAATCTGGAGTCAACCCACAGACCAGCACCAAAGACCTACAACATCATCTTGCTGCAGATGGAGTCACTGTGCATCGTTCAACTATTCAGTGCACTTTACACAAGGAGATGCTGTATGCCAGAGTGATGCAGAGGAAGCCTTTTCTCCACCCACAGCACAAACAGCTGATTGAGGTGCTAAAGTACATTGGGACAAGCCAGCTTCATTTAGGAATAAGGTGCTGTGGACTGATGAAACTAAAACTGAGTTATTTGGGTATAACAAGGGGCTTTATGCATGGAGGAAACATAACAGCATTCCAAGAAAAACACCTGCTACCTACAGTAAAATATGGTGGTGGTTCCATCATGCTGTGGGGCTGTGGCCAGTGCAGGGACTGGGAATCTTGTTAAAGTTGAGGGACGCATGGATTCCACTCAATATCAGCAGATTCTGGAGACCAATGTCCAGAAATCAGTGACAAAGCTGAAGCTGCGCTGAGGCTGGATCTTTTAGCAAGACAACAACCCTAAACACTGCTCAACATCTACTAAAGCATTCATGCAGAGGAACAAGTACAACATTCTGGAACGGTCATTTCAGTCCCCAGACCTGAATATTATTGAAAATCTGTGGTGAGTTAAAGAGAGCTGTCTATGCTCAGAAGCCATCAAACCTGAATGAACTAGAGATGTTTTGTAAAGAAGAACGGTCCAAAATACCTTCAACCAGAATCCAGACTCTCACTGGAAGCTATAGGAAGAGTTTAGAGGTTGTTATTTCTGCAAAATAAGGATCTACTAAATATTGAGTTCATTTCTATTTTTTGTGGTGCATTTTTTTTTCAATCCACCAAAAACTGGGTTTCCTCCTAAAGGAGATACGTGTGGCTCATAAGATTTAGAGGCACTGTCCTCCCTTCACGGGAGCTTCTTTTTCTCACATTCTTCCCTCTTTTCCTGCGCTCCTCTTTCCTCTAGCAAATATTGAACAAGCTCAAATAAAAGCTCATATCTGCCTTACATTACAGGAAACAGGATTGAGGCAATTAATTTTTCAAAAAGGCTTATAATACAGGAAGTGTGTGTGCACCAGCGGTTTTTAATTTGAACTGAAGGCAGTAGAACAGCTGAAGTGGCTCCACAGCCTGTAACACAGCCACAGCCTGTAACCACTGCACCATGATCAACTCCATGTCAAATGTCATTAACACTAACTCCAACATGGAATGTAAAATAGAAGGTTATACCAGTTTTAGATCAGAGGAAATAGCTGGAGTCATGGTACACCTATGGCCAAATGTTTTTTATTGTGGTCTGGAGGTTTCTAAGAGCTGCACCAGCAGAAGCCCAGCCTTCAGGTGGGACAGGTCTCGGGTCATAATATAGAATAATAATACATTTCATTTATGAAGCGCTTTTCTAGACAATCATTAAAACAGTTTTGAAAACATGAGTCTTGGGAAGAGTTTTCAAGGTGGAGAGGTCAAAGCAGCTTGCATTTTACAGAATAAACCAGATTTCCTCAGTCTGTTGCCTTTTCAAGATTACTAATTTGCTTAGGCAGCAGCTCAGACAGGGCTTTGACTTTTTGGTATTTGACCACCAAAGCTGCCTTATTGAACAACAACACCGTTTTATGTTCCATTGGTTTTTTGTTCTTATCTCTAACACACGAAGGTGACCAGAAGTAGTCGAAACTGTCAGCAAAACAAGGTAAAAACGTTGTTCCTCTGTGTGTTAGATAAGAACAAAAAAACCAATGGAACAACAACAACAAGGTTAATGTGGCTTTAAATACTACTACCCCTATCTCTTTTGAATAAAAAGGTAAGCAAATTATCATATAGAGGAAATAATATTCAGAAACAAAAATTGGTCATGAAAGAACTTTATAAATGTGAGGATGTCCATCAAGTGTTTTCCAGCACAACACAAACCTCCCTCTGCAGGTCTCACGTCCACTGATAAACCTTTTCCAGAGTCACCAAGCTAATCTCAAGGGACTGGACAGGAAAAAACATACCTTCAAGGCACAGAATAACAACGTGTGTAAAGCAGCTCTGAATCATTGTGTCATTTACTGTCAACACTTATTCATGAAGCCCACTTTGTTTTACTCTTCAATGTGCCTTAAACATTTTCAGCAGGCTGAAGCCAGATCAGCTGCAGTCGTCAGCGGGAGTCAGCTCCACTCGCACTGGTTAGAAAAAACAGATCTGTACGCTGCTGCAGTTGGGAATCTCGTCCAATGGCAGATACAGGATTTAGATGAAGCAGGTAACTCTATTGGGATAATTGTTTTTACATGAGGTTATAAAGTAATGGATAAAAAAGCTGATCAACATACAAAGACTGGAAGGAAAAATGATGTCCACCTTGATTGAATCCTGCTCCTTATGAGTGAGGGGGGCTCTTTAATATCCATGCACAAACTTGACATCTGTGCACCACCTCAGGCTTTCTACCAAATACATTTGTTTAATTCAGAACTTCATCTCAGGAATCCTGCTGTTTGAAACGCTGCACTTCAGTCTTAAGGTCGGTGTGGTAACAGTCGTCAGAGTTGTGAGTGAACTTGACAAAATGAACATGGTGTGAACTTTACAGTTGACAAGCCTCTTGACACTTTGACAGGCATAGATTTAAAAAACGTTTCCTCAGGGTTCATGAACACACTTGAGGTGTCAGTGGAGCATGATGTCAATGGTATATCTACAGTAGCTACTACCAACAAAATGTTCAACACTTATTTTTTCGCCCTTGATTGCATATAAATTATTCTTTTTTTGTCAAGCAAAGGATCTCCTGGAAATATTCTGGAACGGTGCCACAGAATGTGTCACTGTCCTGATCGGTGTATGTCTTTATGTTTTACCAGGATTCGTTTTACCATTCTAAAGTAAGTTCCCGTATAAAAACTCTAAATTATTACTCACTTATACATAGATTGCTTCCTGAATGGCCTCTGTTTGGAAGAGGAGAGTTCATGTCCAACAATTCAATTAAATTCAATTTCAATTCAGTTTATTTATGTAAAGTTAAATCACAACAAAACTAGTCTCAATGTACTTCACAAGATAAACATTCCAACTGAGTTCATTTCATTATGACAATTAGTTCTAAGTGTCCTGTGTGAGGAACCCAGCAGATTGCATCAAGTCACTGACTTGTGTCAGAGACTTTACAGCAATCCTCATACTAAGCAAGCATGTAGCGACAGTGGAGAGGAAAATTGGCTCAGCATGAGCAGACATCCACCGTGACACAATGGGGGTTTGAGAGGACATCGTACACACATGCATGCACGCACGCAAGCATGCACGCCATTAAAAAAACTGTGCCATTATGTATTTTAAAACAAAATACCCACAATAAACGTTTCAAATAGTATTTTTTTGGACAGCATTTTATATGAAGTTAAAAAAATTACCTGCAATTTGCTCTTTAATTTCAAATATTTACTTTTATTTATTCACATTTCAACATTCAGATGCCACTGCAAATGCTTAGACCTGATTCTGAAAGTTTAGTGTTCATGGCATTCTTCACAAATGACTGAAAGGTTTATAAAATAACACTGCTCTGGATTTTCATCCATTCGAACACGCCTTTTGAACGGCTCATCAAACTGGTTGTGCATCAATATTTTTTTCTTCAAGTAGCAAAAGGGTCAAGCCCAAACTGTTTCTTCATCATTGTTATGACCCGGCTCGTGGGATCCTAACATAAGGAGGCGGTCTGGATACATGGTGAAAGGTAGAGTATACTTATTAAAATCAGCCTGCAAAAGGCCACGCCAAAAATGCCACAAAGGCAAGCGCTCCCAAAGGTGCTCCCTCTGATCAGTCTCATCTCTCTCTGAAGCTGCACCGCCAGGCTTTTATCTTGCACCAACAGGTGTAGCCACTCACAGCCAGGCCAATTGAATAGAGGGGCATAACAATCATCTACCATTTACCAGGTTTTCAAATGTTTGGAGGAATAGATTATGAAGTATGGGTTAACATGTCTCACTTCAGAGGAAAAGCAAGTATTGTACTCTCTAAAGTTGGAATCAGACACCAGCAGGAGCTTTGGGGTTACCTGGACACTCAAGTGTTCACACATGACTCACTCTAAAAATCCTGTTGAAAGGTTTGAGAGGTTATCCAAAGGGGGTTTGAATGAAGCCAACTGGATTTCTTTGGTTTCTTGAAGAAGTTTCACTTCCCATCCAAGGAGAATTGTTGCTGTCTGTTGTTGCTTAACGAGCAGAAACTACCTATGAATCCCCCTCTTCCTTACCTCCTGATGGGTCATTAGATGAGTTTACTGTGTGGGAGTCGTATTGATTAGTTGCAAGATGCACCTAGTCCAGTTGCCTTCATTTGAACCTCCTTTGGATTACCATGACCTGGATGACTGATAACCTTCACCAGCATGTTGAGAGGTTATCAGTCTCATTAGTCTTTATCGTCACCATTGTTTGTTGTTGACACTCCAGGGTTTGTAAAATATCCAAAGAATGTAATCTCCTTTTGATTGAATGTGCAATCATGCTTAGTATTTAAAATCCTACCCGTTTACCCCAGTTTTCTCCTCCATCAGCTTTTGTCACATTACGAATTTTCCTGCTTCGTTTAAAGCAACGATCAATAATTACAAAGTTTGCACATTTTTGCTATCACTGCTTTATTAAGAAAACTGTAGATGTAATGGGGTGCATTTCTGTGAGTTAAGAGTTTTTCTGGATTAAACACACTTAAACACTCAGCAGAGAGTAAAAATACTTTTGGAGGGCTAACAGCTTTGTTGTTGGCTTAAAGCAATTTAGTCTACCAGACATCATCAATGAGCAATTGAACACTGGCATTCAAACAGGTATGGATTTAGTCAATGGGTTGTTTTAAAGAAACTTTAAGAAATACACCTTTCCAAAGAAAAACAACTTTCTAGAAGTTAACTTTTAGAATCTTACATTTTACATTTATTTTTTATGTGGAAATAATGCTAATTGTATCTGTGTAATAAGAGCTAGACACAAAAACCAAAAATATAATATATGCAACTTGTTTTACTGATCCACAGAATACTTTGTAAAAAAATGGTTATGGGATATTTTATGAGAAATACACAGTAAAAACTGCACAGTCTAATAGACTCATACAACTTTCAAACTATACTGGAACAAATAATTTATTTAACCATCATATATTTTTAAAGATTGATACAACCATTTTAAAGACAAACAATGATGTATTTTATAAAATCTGTAATATAATTTATTTTAACCATTAAATGTTTAAAATCTAACCTGTAACCTGTAATCATTACATCATTATTTTTAGGATAAATAAGCTTTGTTCACAAGACAAGATACTATTTACATAAAAGGTAACATATAGCAACACATGTTCCTATGTTCTTTTCAGTCAGATCGTTCTTAAATTCAAGTTGACGCATTAATCAAATGTGCACCAAACTGCTTCTGCAGGTTTACAGAAAAACAGAGCAGCATTTAAACTTCACCTTTGACGGTGATCTGTGTGGGAAATCATCAACGACCTGGTCTCAGTGGATCCAGAGCTGTCTGGATTTTTTCACTGTCCAACTATATGAGCCATCACAGAAGCTGTTTGAGCTCTTTGAGCTGCGAGCAGAGACAGAGAGGTTCAACATGGACTGGGTCATTAGGTGAGAGGATGGAGTCACTGTCAATATTTGCACTACGCAGACAGGTATGAGAACCTATTAACCCCATCAAGTGTGAAGCAGGGTCCCTGTTGGCATGGAGATCTCTGTCTCTGTAGAACTTTTTCTTTGTCTTTTTTGTTCAGATGTCTAAACATTCTTGCTGGCAGGATTAAAGCTGGGATAGAAATATTTAGACTAACTTTATATGACTGGGATTCCTCTGTGTTTACAGGTTTATGCTAACAGCTTTAAGAGCATTTTTGGGCTTTAGTGGTGTTTACATTGTGCGCTCACAACCATATCAATACTTTTTATGGCTCTAACTTTCTGATACTCCTGCCTTTTCAGACCACATTCTCTCCAAATGGAGACTATTTTGCTACTTCTTAAACAATAAAAGCAGACGAAGCAACACTTAATAAGTTTCCCATTTCTCCCTTCCACTGGTTGAAAGCGGAATTACAACTGCGTCAAAAACAACCCTGGCCTGCTGCAGCCTCCCATATCTAGCATTAAACAAGCTAATGCTAACACTAGCCAACTGATACAGTCTGTCACGACTCATAGACAGATCTCAGTCATGGGGCAGAATCTACGGTTGTCTTTCAAACTGTCTCTGCATGCTATTAGACAACAAACAACATGATGTATTCACTGCTACGGATGTCAGTCAACGAGGCAGTCCACCATACCCTGTTGAAGAAGACACAAATACATCCTTTTTCTAAATAAAGGACTTAAGTACCTCTATCTGCTCTTGACTCAAAGAAAAGCTCAAGTCTAAATAGTTCAAAGTTGATGCTAAAATTGTTTCAAACGAGCCGCCGCCATCTTTGTTGCAACATCTCATCCACCAATAGAGCGCTGTGGTTGGCAAGACACAACACTGCTCAGGCCAATGGTAGACCTGCTGAGGCTACAACAGGGTGTGGCTAAACTTTTGCTACTGCTACTGTCTATCTAGATTTCAAGGCTAAAATAAGTCATGAATTAAAAAGATCCACACTGTTGGACAGAAATATGTTATTACTTACAAGTTCAGTAGCAACAAAGCCAGGTCACCATCAGTCCATGATTTCATAGCCTCCTTTAAATGAGTGTAGGCCGCGCTGATGTCCACTCTGGTTTTAACTCTTTACTTCATCTCCAAAGACATTACTCTCTTACTTTTACCTTCAGGCTCCGCCATGATGCCAACAGAAAAGCTGAATTCTTTGTCTTCTTTTTACTGGCACAAATACGAGCTATTGCAGTAAAGCAGGTAGAGACCTCCCATTCACTGGCATAGGGTCTGTTGGTGCAGCAAGCTGCGGCCCATGGACCCTGGAGGGCCCAGACCTGCCTCCTCGCTTCACACTCAGCATTAAGGGGTTGGATTGGAGGCTTAAACCACCAAATGGTTCCCGAGCGCTGCTGTGTCTGCAGCTCACCACACCTCCTGGGGATGGGTCAAATGCGGAGAACAAATTTCACACACACCAGTGTGTGTGGCAACTAGTGGGATTTTTTTTTTTTTACCAAAATAGGAAAAAGAATTTTTTTTCTAGAGCTCGTTGCCATTTCAGCCTTTTGAGAGCAGCCAATATGCTGATGTGGTCCTCGGTGAAAATTATTTTTACACCCCTGCTTAAAGTGTTAAAAACTCTTTAGTGTTAAGTCTATAATTCCACAAAGAACTAATTAACAACAGCATGACACAGTCTTCTGCTCTTCAGGGTGGTCTTGATGATTAGAGTGTGCTAGCTGCCACATCTCAACAGCAGCTCTTCCTTTTGGGAAACAAAAAAGTTTGATGCACAAGAGAGAAAGAGAAATTTTGTTGTTTCATCCAACCTGAACTTGCTGACTAAAACAATGATTTAACTGCTGAAGAAAAGACTAAAATTCTGAATAGCCATGGGCTTAAATAAAGTAGAACAGCACCTTGGCATCAGTGTGAGAAGCGTGCAGCTGGAGTGTTTGCTGAAGGTGTAATTCTAGCTTTATTTGTGCCATACTTCAGCGGCCACCAGGACTCTGATCATCAGTCACCATCGACTGAGACGTTCAATCTTGGAAGACAAACAAAGACACCCACTCCAAACACCTTTAGCTGAGACAAGCTTAGTTCACCTTCCACTCTGAAACCCAGTGGGGAGACCGGTGGGGGCCATCACATAGGGTCACTGAGGTTGAAATAACCCAGCTACTTCAGTTTGACCCACCCAATTAAACCAAGACTGCCATCCTTCATTTGATCTGCCAGGAGATATCCCATCTGGGCTCTTTGTGAGCCCACTGACAGATGAGTGGTTAGATTCCACTGTGTGTATTTTTCTATCTATCTCTGCAGTTTCTTTCCAGACTAAAACACACACCACAGCAGTATGGGACAAAGGCTGTAAAGTAATATCAGAAACTATGTTTAGAAAGAGATAATTTTATAAATGTTTTAATTCTAAATCTTTATAAATGTAAACTTTCAGAATCAGGTCTAAGAATTTAAATCATATTATTTATACAATGTATAATAAACATCGTCATTCATTTTACATCATATAATACTGTGCAAACGTTTTAGGCAGGTGTGAAAAAAAAAGTTTAAATAGTGGAATTAACTTTATTATATTAAAGCAGCATTCCGCAACTTTGCAGTTACATGGTCTCTGTCGCCCTCTAGAGGCTTGCTGCGTAACGTCACTGTCGTAATATCAAATCTCTCTCTCGGGCATAAGAGGCATGTTTACATTCCTAATGTCAGGCAAAACAACAAAAACAAACTTTTCCACCTCCACACATTCAATAAATAGTTTTATCAGGACTGTATAACAACTTTATGCCCGACCAAACACAATAACCCCGATGAAATCATTTATTACTTACCTAGCCATTAGCAGCACGGCTAGGTCAGAGTCCGTAGTTCATGCTATTCTTTCTAAAAGAGCTCTCCAGCAAGGAAAAGACGGCCCAATAATAACTCTGGTCTTTGCTCTTGTTCTATCACGTTCTTCTTTTCTTTTCCTATATTCCTCTGATAAGGGATTTCTAGCTTTCTTTGGTGAATCTGCCGCTGCTACAGCAAGTCTACGTTTTACAATTATGGCAAGCCAAAGGGATAAAAAAAATTGCGCGTTCTAAACGCGCATTATGTCCGCCAAAACGTTTGTTCAAGACGTGCGTTTTGGCAGACATAATGCTCGCTTTTAGAACACGCAAGTTTTTGCCCTCTTTGGCATCAAAACACGCGTTCAGGACGCGCATTTTGGCGGACATAACGCACGTTTAGAAAGCGCGCTTTTTTATCCCTTTGGTTTGCCATCTTCTGCCGTAAAACAACACCCAGTCAGTACATCTGGCGGCTACCCGAAGCACAAAAACTGTATAGCGCAGTAAACAGACGTGGGACGCCCCAACACTATCACAGGTATGAAAATTAACATAATAGATAATAGTATGATGCAAAAACTTTACAAAAAAGCATAATTTTAAGGTGTAAAAGTTGCGGAATGTTGCTTTAAGTTACATCTCAATGTTGAGTAAAGTTAAATGGGTCAACAGGGCCAGAGGAGTTAAGTGCCCGGCTCGTAACTGTAAGGTTGCAGAATTGTGTCCTGCCCAGTCCTAGGTGGCCTCGATTCAGACTCTGCCACTGTCTCCCTTAATTTAAATGAATAAATTTAAACATATAGTTACTTCTAAATATTGAGTCATACATATAATTTTTACATTTTTAAAGGCACAATCTGTAATATGTGTGCCCTGTGTGTAAAAAAAATTCAACTCTAGCGCCATGGTGTTCAGAGTAAGTATTGCAGCTATGGTAGCCCACACACATCAAAAAGGCAATAGGTGTGTTTCCTTTATCGGAACTTCAGGGCAAATCTGTGAGTGTAAAATTGACCAGGAGAACTGAAGCCCCGGTCCTCTTCAGCTGTCCTGTCTTCATATATATTTGGCCCTGTAAGAAATTTGATGAAACATTGGCACATCGAGACTGCTGCGCGCAGAGTTACGTCATCGATCAAAATGCTGGATTTATAAAAATTGGTTCAAACGGAATCACAGGAGATGTGAAAACAGTTTGGAAGCCCGTGTGTTAAACCTGTGTTAAAAAACGAACGGCATTTAAGGGAATTAGCGTTAAAGAGCTATTAACGCAGACTTTACTGTCGGCCAAAATATTTTACTGAGGAGGTTTTTCTGCTCAACATCCGACTCCTGAAACCCAAACTAGGTCTGTATAACCGACATTTGCCCGTTTCCTTTACAAATACTCCTTAATCCACGCTGCTGCAGCCGCTGCAGCCGCTGCAGCCGCTTCCCTCCAAAGCTGACGCAGCTTGACAACATTCATGCAGAGTCGCGGTTGGCCTAAATTTATTTCATATCAACTGTATACTACTACTACATCTGGGTATTCATTAAGAATAACACATCCCAGCCCCATGTTTTTCTTTGTTTTTGTTTTTTTTTCACCGAGGCACAGCGAATGCTGGAGAACGACTGATATCTTTATCTGGGAAATTAATGTTTCCGTGTACCCCCTGTAATGCCCTCACTAGGGCTGGGACGACAATAAGTCAATTAATCGTACGACAGATGAAAATGTACTCAATAATTTTTCCAGCCTCAATATATCGCCATGTGCCTGCATTTATATGTTTTCCTTGTCTCTGGCCTCCAAAGACGCTGGACAACACGAGGGTTCAAGTGCAGTTTGGGTTGTTGACACTGGATAGGCCATTGTTTTTATTGTTTTGGAGAGACAGGGTCTATTTTATTGTTTTTGGTGCAATATTTTCTAACAGAGAGTGAGAGTCCTTTATTATTTTATTTTTATTGTTTTTTTGTTTGTTTTATTTATTTATTTATTTAGAATTTCTGGTACTGGACATTCCAATGTTAAATAAAGGTTTAATTGTTGCATTTCAAAGGATATACTTGCATTATTATGATATATTAACATTACATAAGTGGTTATTTTGGTCTCGATAATGTCGACAATTATATTGTTTATCGTCAATATTTGTTGGACAATTTATCGTCCAGCAAAATGTGTTATCGTCCCAGGCCTAGCCCTCACTGACCACTAGGGTTACGTGTACCTCTGATTGGGAGTCACTGGAGTAAACAACGCTGGCTACCGCTTAGCAACCAGCTAATGGATGAACGCTGCCGCGAGCCGGGGAGACACTGGAGATGGAGCCAACAACACTGGCTGCCTGTTAGCCACTGGCTAGCAGAGAAAAGCTGGCGTGAGCCGGGCACACTCAGTGGAGATGAAGTAAACAACCCTGACTTAGCCACCGGCTAGCGGACGAGCGCTGGAGCATGTTGGGAGAGAGATGGCAACTGCGGGAGGAGAAGAGACTTGAGTAGAAGGAACTTTAGGAGTTATCTTGAAGAAGGAATTTGGAACTGATACATTGGGACCAGATCAAGAGAATGAGCAACTTGAGGTGCGTGAGGGAGTCAGGGACACCGCTTGGAGGCTGGTTTGATGGTAAGACTGTGGGAGAATGGTTTATCATTCATCCTTTGTCAAGGAAAACCCAGACAGAAGCTCTTGTTTCCTAGAAAAATGTTGTGCTCACACCCCATTTTCATTGTCATGAGGATTTTGACTAAATACAACTGTTAATTATTTAAATTATTACTTTACACTCAACATCTCATGTTCTGAGGTGCAGCTTCATGGAGAAAAACTCAAACTAGTTTACCTTCTTTATTTTGAGATGATCGCTCATTCATCAGAATCTCTTTGGTCTCTGGTTCAAATCATTTTGTTTTATCCTCCTTTGTACAAAGTCTCATGAGCTCAGCTCTCTTCAATTATCTGCATATCTTAAATGTGGAAAAGCACATTTGAAGCTCAAAAATGAAATCTAGACCAACCGTAGCAACAGCTCTGCATAAGTATATAGGATGGTTTGCCAGGTTCAACAGATCAACAGCCATAACTACCACTCCATGTACTCATGCATTGGCCCATCTCTGCACTGTCACACTGCTCTCTAGCTTACACGAGCTCAGCTCGGGTCTGAGAGCAACAAGGATGTGTCCGACTCAGTGTTTTATAATTAAATGAGAACTGTTTTCCACAGTAACCTCGTCACACCAATACAGAGACTCTCGTTAACCAGCGGGGCTGAATTAGAAGGATCCTGTTGCAGGCTAGTAGACATTTATTTTTAGAATGCATATAAAAACTATAACACAGAAAAACTATATTGGTGCATCAAATGTTAGCATATGTTGTCTGCATAGAAGTTGAATTTAATAATTGATTATTTTCTTATGCTTCTTTTCCACAGTCTTCCTGTTCAGTTATTAAGACAGGTTGGATCTATGATGGCACTAAATTATTAACAACACCGTCTTTTAAATAAGACTCAAGTTAAAAGAGCAATGCCTTGAATCATATATTATTCTAGGTCACTTTTGAAGCCACATTCCAGCATGTGTCATACCTTTAAAATCAAATTCAACAGAAAATGTAAAGAATATCTGATGTTCTGCTCTAAGTGTTTCTGGCTGTTGACTGTTGCATAAAACAAGGCAGCTAACTGATGACTGATGGAGGACAAGGATTAAATGCATGATGTTATATTTGAGTGGGAATGAGTATTTTCTGTAACGTTTCTTACATGTTTGTGTACCCGTGTGATTTCAACAGGAAATGGCGCTGGGAGAATCCGGTCCACAGAGAGGCTTTAGTGACAGGATGTGATGGCAGGGGTCGTGGGTCAAAGGTGCCTCCAGGTTTCACATCTGCAGCTTTGCTGACTGCTGTCAAAGAGGGCAGCCAGCCGCACTCTAATGTGTATTAGCAAGACAAAGGGTGAGAAGAGGGGAGGGCAATAAGGAAAGCTTTGATTTCTCTGGGATTTATGGGCACGATGAAATCAGCTTTCAATGAACTGGTTCTGCCCATTTGCTCAGATGTTTAGCAACATCTGAAGATTCTGATGTTTATTGCAGGAGGCCGACACACACACACACACACGTATGTATGTATATATATATATATATATATATATATATATATATATATATATATATATATATATATATATATATATATATATATATATATATATATATATATATATATATGGTCGAATGGTGACAAAGAAAGGGAAGGTAGTCCACACAGAAGGGGTCTCACTCCCAGAAGGAACAATAGCAGACATTGAAGACAGCTATAGGTACCTTAGTATTCCACAAGCAAATGGCAACCTTGATGAAGCCGTAAGGAAAGGAGCCACAGCCAAATACCTACAACGAGTAAGGCAAGTCCCAAGAAACCAGCCCAATGGCAAGAACAAGATCCGGGCAATAAACAGCTACGCCATGCCAGTAATCAGATATCCTGCAGGAATAATAAGCTGACCGAAGGAAGAAATGCAGACCACAGATATTAAGACATGGAAGCTCCTAACCATGCATGGAGGGTTCCACCCCAAGTCCAGCACCCTGTGACTGTACACTAGCCGTAAGGAAGGAGGCCGAGGACTAGTGAGTGTGAGCGCCACTGTCCAGGATGCAACATCCAAGATCCATAAGTACATCAAGAACAAGGCCCCAACAGATGACATGCTCAGTGATTGTCTCAGACAATGGCGAACAGAAGAGGAGGTGCTGGAAATACCATCATGGGAGGACAAACCCCTACATGGGATGTACCACCAACCGATAGATTTTTTTTTTCTCTTTATTCTTTGATTAGCACTCCAACATCTCAACAGAGAACACAAATCCACCACAGGCAACATTGCAGTTTAACAAGGCTAATCAAAAGGTATTGGCTGAAGCACATGCTTATTATGCCAACCCTTTTTACAAAGAAGCATCATTTAATATTCAGTTCAGTTCACTTACATAAGACTCGAAACAACAAAAAAACAAAAAAATAAAAAAGTAAACCTTCCACCATAGACAAGTAAATACAGTAAATCAAATTAAATTAAATACCATGACAGCAATCTAATCTAAAACAACCAAATGTTTCAATATTATTATTATTATTATTATTATTTTGTTACTCTTTCATCCCTGTTTTATATATTTTTCTAATATTCTAGTTTTAAACACGTTTTTAAACACAGAGAGTGAACGACACCTTTTTAAATCACTTTCATAACTATTCCACAAGTTGACTCCTCTAACAGAAACACACCTGTTTTATGTTTGTCCTTATCTTGTTTTTTTTTTTAAATTTATTCCCCTTAAGTCATATTGACTGTCTCTCACTTCAATCAGCTTTTGAGTACTGCGGCAAAGCAAATTATTTTGTGCTTTATATCTGTGCTATTTTATATTCAACTAAATCATAGAATTTCAGGATATTTGAATTTATAAATAAGATATTAGTTGGTTCTGTATAGTTTGATTTATAATTCTTATGGCTCTTTTTTGTAACTTAAAAATAGGAAGGGTATTGGTTTTATATGCATTGCCCCATATCTCTAGACAACAGATAACTGAAGTGGCTGATATCAAGAAATCCTACCAATGGCTAGAAAAAGCTGGTCTGAAGGACAGCACAGAGGCACTCATCATGGCTGCACAGGAACAGGCCCTGAACACCAGAGCAACAGAGGCCAAGATCTACCACACCAGACAAGACCCAAGGTGTAGGCTATGCAAAGAGGCCCCTGAGACAATCCACTAAATACCTGCACAGTGTAAGATGCTGGCAGGGGAAGCATTCATGGAACGCCACAACCAAGTGGCTGGCATAGTGTACAGGAACATCTGTGCAGAGTATGGACTGGAAGCCCCAAGGTCAAAGTGGGAACCACCCCCTAAGGTACTAGAGAACGAGCAAGCCAAGATCCTGTGGGACTTTCAGATCCAGACTGACAAAGTGGTGATGGAGAAGCAACCGGACATTGTGGTGGTGGACAAACAACAGAGGACAGCTGTTGTGGTTGATGTAGCAATACCAAGTGATGGCAACATCAGGAAAAAGGAACACGAGAAACTAGAGAAGTACCAGGGCCTCAAAGAAGAACTTGAGAAAGCCTGAGGAGTGAAGACATCAGTGGTGCCCGTGGTCATCGGGGCACTCGGGGCAGTGACCCCCAAACTGGAGGAGTGGCTAAAGCAGATCCCAGGAAAAACATCAGACATCTCAGTCCAGAAAAGTGCAGGAACAGCTAAGATACTGCACAGAACCCTCAAGCTCCCAGGAGGAGTCAAGCTTGGAAGGATGAGACCACCTGTGGAGGGTGAGATGGGAATTTTTTTTTATGAAAAAGAAAAAAGATGAGCCATTCTTCTGAAGTTCTCCACGTTGTGTTCAGGAACTCCTGCTTTTCCTCGGCTCCTCGAAGCGTCACACCCAATTTTGCTCTCCGACTTGAGGAATTCAAGTAATCATTCTAGTATGTTTCTGAAATACCAAGAAAACGCTCAGCAGCCAACAGATAAATGTCCACAAGCACTGTTTTTCAATCTCACTCTGAGGAGACATGAGGGTGAAATCCGCCGGCCTTTATCAAGCGGTAAAACAGTGCTGATGTATGTATACAGACATCACAGCACCTAGAGGATTGTAATAAGAGTGGCTTTCTCCCAATTTCCTCTCCTCCATCTTGCATGTCCTGTAGTAAATACTAAGTGCTGCTCTGTGACCCTCACAGTGATAAATAACCCTTAAGGTTAACTACATTTCAAATGGAGCAGTGAGGCCATTATCGGCCTCCAGAGTTTTCTTGACATTCTCAATATGTTATCTGTATGCCCAGGGACTTTTACCAGGCTGCTTTTCTTTTTAGTCTCACTGATAAGTCAGGAAGAACCCCAAAAAACTCTCTGCCTGCAAGTTCAGCTTCTATGACATACACTGTTCTTCTGGATGGGACACATTTATTTGTAGGTATTTGTGTAAACCTGGAAATAAATGTTTGCATAGATAGTTGCACTTTGATGTATGGTGGTAGGAGGCTAAAAGATAAAAAACCTGAAAATGTCTGAAGATGCAACAGGGAATCTACAATTCTAACTCACTGTAAATACAGAATCAAAACACATTAACTCTGAGGCTTTCAGATAAAACAAACAGGATCTCATTATCATTTTTATTTGAATATCATTTTGGGATTTGCACATCATGTGTTAAACAACAAGCACTTTAACTTAAAGAAGGCAGCTGGTGTTTAACTACTGTCTGCCTGAAACGGACCTTTTTGAAAAGCCATTCAAACATCTACCAGGATTTAAAATGGGACTCAATTATTCAGAGGCGTAAGAGAAGAGGATGTGTCACTTTTATTGTTTCCACCAGCAGACAAAATGTTCATCTGTGCAAATTGTTGCAATATTTAACAGAGCTTCTGCATGAGCTTCTAATTTCTGCATGAAAGAGCCTGAATCAGGTGTCTGTGGCAGTCGACTGTCAGCCAGAGGGTTGCTGGTTCAAACCCAGCTTCCCTCAGCACCAGCGCCCTCTATTGTAAATGAAATAGTTCAACTCCCAGAGACTTTGATTTTCCATCATGATTTAAAAATGAGTTGCAGTCACCACCTAGTGGTAATGGAGGCTTTGTTCTGAACATTTTTTAAAGCTAAAATAAATCAACAAAATGAGAATAATGTGGTTAAATAAGAGCTGAAATGATGTAAAAGATCAAATCCAAACAGCTTTTTGTGAACAAATCTGCTACAGACAGATAGTTTAACATCATTTTATTTAGCTTTTCGACCCTACATCAACATAAAGATGCCGTTTTAGACTTGCACTGATATTCAATAAAATGAAACTGGGACCTTAAACATATGATAAAAATTGTATTTGTGAGAGGATCTGCTGGGGAATTATACTCCAACCACACATCTGTGTTTGTCAAAAGATTCCTATTTCTTTGTGGCAGAGACAAAGTTCCAAATGTTCCGTACTGTTAAAACATTCCTTATAAACGACATAAAAACCTGTTTTCTTGGATTTGCAAACTGCTGAAATGATGTCTGCACATCTGGTGCCCGGTTTGAAGCTTTTCATAAGCGTAGCCAGATGGAGCTGTTTGCATCGCCCAAAGTTTGTTCCTTCACCATTCTTATGAAAAACTCAGATGAGTCATTCTTTGAACAAATGAAATCATCTGTTCCAGGTGTGTTGAGACATCTTATCCTGTGTTTGGATAGTTTGACATTATTAAACAAAATATAGATCTTGTTAAAGCATCTGAAAGTTTTTAGCAGATGTTTTACAAACACGTCTCACTTTCTCTGCATGGAAACGATTAAATCCTTGCAGTTTTGTGTCACAGCTGCACCAAGTGAGGGCGTGATCTCACTACAACAAAGACTGTGTCATTTTCAGAATTTAATACGTTCTGATTAAGTAAATTGGAAAAATTCATTCCTCCAAAATAATCCAATAAGCTTCCTATGTATCGGAAACTGCTCCTAGAATAAAACGACTCAAACCCGTGACTCATTTAAACACGTTTATTCATAATACTGACAAAAAAAGTTATGTTTGTACAAAAGCAAAAGAATTACAGGACGACACACTTGCAGCACATATTAGCACGATTCAAACTAGTAAAATTAAAGGGAAAAAAGCACCATTTTCAACAATTTTTCATTTGGAATATCAAGTATGAAAACAACGAAAAACTTCATGATTTTATTAACACTTTTTTCAGAGAGTTTTCTCATTTCATTACATAAAAACACATATTCTAATTAAGGCACGTTGTTAAAAGCGTTGATGTAAAAAAACACAAACAAAACAGAGAAAAAGGAAGCTTGATCCTCTTGAAGCGACATCTCTTTGGTACAGCTGCATGATCGGTGAGTGACTATCACGTTAGATGAGCATAACAATGTTAACTTGACAACACTATGTACACAATGTACGTACAAACTGTTATAAATATGTCTAAAAACCACAGACACTATGTACATCTTCATACCGAAGGAAGGCAGAGTTGCTTTTTGTGTCACACACAACGGATCCATGAACCAGATGTTGTGGAATTTCATTTCTGAAATTCGAATAAGTGTGATTCTTTCAGCCTGTGATGGGAAAACAAGGAGTAGAGACTTGTTAGGATGTCAGTCTGTGGGTGCAGTAGGCACAGTGCGGTGTTGTGGTAAGGGGCCTCCCGATCCCCCCTCCTCCTCCTTCCTCCTCGGCTCCCGCTCTCATTCTTTCTTCCTCAGAACGATATAAATGAGAGCGCTGGCGAGACACAGAGGGAACGTCACCCAGGCCAGCACATAGGAGTAGCCAAACTCAGCTTCTGGGCTCATCACGGTGTAAATGATTGCCCCGCACATCACAAACACGCCTACAAAAGAAAGAACAAGATCTCATAGCTCTTCCTCTCAGGGTGTGACCCATTCAGCGATGAAGTCATACTCACTCGCCAAGATCTGGAAGATGGAGGTGAAGAAGAAGCGTCCGCCCTTCACCAGTCTGAACAGCTGATACAGGAAAGCAACGAGGGAGCAGAAGCAGAAGAGCACTGACAGGATCATGAGGGCTTGGACTGCTTGGATCCAGTCTGATGGGAAGCGCAGGAACATTTAAGCTCAGTCATGACTTTCCACTGGAAAGAAAACACATTTTCTGGAATGAAGACAAACCTTCACTGCTGGCTGGCTTGCAGTGGTGGCCTCCATTAGTCTTCATGCAGTTGTACCATAGATCAGTGGTCCCTTTGTCAGTTTGAGACCAGGCCTGGAAAACACAACAGAATGATTTTAGCCATTTGCATTCTCCAGAAATGAATTCTTTTGAATCCTATTCCCCACAAATGTAAAGCAAATGAATGAATACGTACACTGGTTGCTGTAGACACGATGAGGAGGATGAGAATGACTACGTGCAGCATAAGCACTCCACACAGGATGAGCAGCATTTTGGAAGATTCTGGGGAAAGAAAACAAACATAAATCTCCTGTTTGCCCACCGGGGGGCGCTGTTTCCTCACTTCTAGACCAACCACAATGTTTACTTCAGTGTGAAAGTGTCCCATTACGCTGGAAGAAAAAGAACGACGGAAGAAGCTTTTACGATGAATCAAAAAGCGTCCGTGTGAAGTTTAAAGTTTGCCTTCGGAGATCAAATTAAACCAGTTTTTCGGCCAATTTACGTTACTGGAGTTTTGAATAATGAGGTTTTATGATCAATCAAACTGAATTGAGGAACTATTTACAGCGTAAGTGAAAGTAAAGTTTGGAGACACTGGATCAGGGCTGGTTACAGCATGCTGCTGGAAAACACACTCAGCCCCTCCGCGAGGAAAAACGATCCAGCGAAAAACTCCTTTGGTTCCTCAGCAGTATACAAACAACACGAACAACCAGGAAGGTCAACTTTAGATCTGCTCGATTGGTTTTGCTTTCCTTTCTTAAATAGCTAAATAGCTCCAAGGTGAGTAATCCAAGGTAAAAGTCCTGCTGCTTACGTAAAAAGGTATAAACGCATCAATTCACCGACAGAATGAAAACGTTGCGATAAGTTAGTCCAACTTACAAAAGGTAAAGCAAGAGTTTGTGAGAAAAGGGCGTGTTGAAGAGAAGTGAAGAGCTGGGGAAGACTCCTGTCTGCTCCTCTTGACTCCAGAGTTGTGTTACTATTCCAGATGTGGCTCCGCGCAGCTCAGCAGCCCTGAACACCGCCCTGCAGGCCCCGCGCGTCACCAGGGGCCCGCTCCGCTCCTCTCCTCCCCCAGCCTTCCACTGGAGAAGACTGGACTCTGATGTGATTGTTCCAACCGTTCCAGCGCACACTATTTGTGCATTTTAGCTTTGAAAGTACATTTATTACACAACTCGTTAAGAATTAAGATGCATTCTGGCGGAGTGTAAGATCATTAATGATTCTTTAGTTTGTATGGCTCTTAAAACTCCCCTGGCTGGAGCCTTTCTATCAGAGTTTTAACCGTGGCGTCATAAAAGCATATTTACCCCCAGCTTTCTTTTGTTTGTTTGTTTGTTTGTTTAAGAGACAATTTTCAAAGATAACCTGAATAAATACAAAGTACAGTTTCCATAAGATGGTTTAATTTGGGAAAAGCAAACTAAAGCAACATCTTCTTCCTCTCTGTTTCATGTTGGTGTTTCTACCAATTCTGTATTTTTTTGGCCTCTCATACTTTTTCTTTTCTTTTTTTTTTTTTCTTTTTATTACATTTTATAATCTTAATTTTTCCTTTTTTTCTCCCATTTTTATCATCATGTGTCTTACTCACTTTTTATTTATTTATTTTATTGTTCTTATGAAGTGCCTCATGATTTCAATCTTGAGAGGCTTTTGCATTTACTCTGTCTGATGTTGTTTTGGCTGATCTGAAACATTTTGGTGGCAAAATGCTAAATCAGAAGAAAATAAGAGATGGGCGTAAATACTTGTTCAACAATGACAGAGATCTCACACACAAATTGTTTATTCTCCTCTCCAGAAGACATTCAGGATGATTTCATCACTTTTCACACAAAGTAAAAAAAGGACTATGAACCCTATTTAACTCATAGATGAGCTAAACTGAGACCCACTGACAGAGCCACATGTCCAACTGTGTCTGCGTTCTTGGTGTGTGTCTGCACGTTTGTGTTTGCCTGTGAATGGGCCAACCCTCCAGAGGCCTTGCGGAATGCCCAGAATGCGTGTGTGCGTGTGTGTGTGTGTGGCGGGCCCCCTGTTTACTCCCGTGTCTGTGGAGGGTAGGGAGAGCTTGTACAGTGCCAAATGGAGCCAGCGCTGCACAATGTTTCTGTCATGCTAAATCGATGGAACGGCTCTGCGTCTCCAAGCAAACAAGATTTAAGGATGAGCGACATCGACTGGCGGCTCTGCATCCCTCATTACAAAGTGGTCCGTGGGACGTTTACCTCACAGCTGAACCAAAAGGAAAATAAAACAGCAGTGCAAAAAGAACAAGCAACATATTGGTGTTTTGAAACTGACCCACAACCCAAATGTGATTGTGATCAGCTTGTGCCTCTTCCTCTCTCACTCTTTCAGAATGTGGCTCGTGAGACAGATTCCTGCGGTCAGCGTTTGCAAACACTCAGAGGAGTGAAGTGTAGGCTGCTGCCCAGGTTCTCTGTGAGCTGCCAGGTGAAGCAGTGGTGTGTGTCCTGGCAGAGCTGGATGGGTTAAACAGGAGTTCTCTATTATAACTCAACCACTCAGTTGCAAGTGCTGCTGTTTATGAAAATGTAAATGAAGCAGCGGTCAGGAGGGGTAGGCTGTGCCAGGAGAGGCTAAAGACAAATCAGCTAGCTGGAGCAGGTGTAGGTGCAGCATATTAATGTCACTCCTCCATGCTGCAAAACATGAGGCTTGTTTAGCACAAAACACAAAATCAATTCAAAGAATTTCAATGAATGATGCTTCATTGCTGCTGATTTTGTTGCAAACTTTTAAAATACAGAACTTTTCGTGTTTTCTTCATCAAATAAAGCTTAATTTCAACAAGCCACAGTCTTATTTATTTCAGAATTTAATTTAATCATCTGTGAGACTACAATAAACACACTCCTACACACTGCTCATTTTCAATAATGTTTGCTAAACATGTTTATCTTGCTCCCATAATGAATAACTACTCACACTTTTGTAATGAATATTGGAAAAACTCAATTTTGCGCCAGAAAAAAGGGACGTTATTAGGACAAGATATTGTCAGCCTGTGACTGATTTCCCTGCTCACTCAGTGCAGCAGTGATGACTTATAATCTTTGTTACATGGCTGGTAGCACAACGGAGGCCATCCAAAACCAATTTCGCCCCAAAGCCATTAAACAAAGACACACAGCTCCTCTTTCAAAATGAGGGATTACAAAGCAAACAGCAGAAACAAAGCAATTGTGTTCAAGCTGCAGCTGAAACACCAGCTACTGAAAACCATCAGATCTGTGGACAGTAACTTTAATTGCGGTCCAAAGTGAGCCATGTTACCTTGAACCAAACAGCTGATTAAAAACCAAACCAGGGTATTAGCCAGAAACTGGGAAAGTGGGTGTCCTGCAAGAAAGAGTGGCCGTCCTCCTTGGGGACCCCCATGAATCTGCACATTTTCAGTAGTACAAACTTCAACACGTTTGTCGAATTATTTGTGCAATAATCACATTTTTATTTTACTTCCACAAAATGCAAATTCTAGATTAGATATTACAGAAAACAGGGACGGCTTGTCATCAAATTTTAATAATAATCTTAATTTGTCTGGTCTTCCCAAAAAAAGCTGTGAAGCAACTGCAGCTTATTCAGAATGCTGCTGCTAGAGTCTTAACAAGAACCAAGAGAACCGAGCACATCACTCCTGTTCTTAAACCTCTACACTACCAGTAAACTACAGAATCCATTTCAAAGTGCTTCTACTAGTTTATAAATCACTTAATAGAATGGGGTCAAAATACATGTCGGACCTCCTTCCAGTATAAACACCCAGCAGGGCTCTGAGATCATTAGGAAGCAGTCAGCTGGTAGAACTCCGGGTCAGAACCAAACAGGGTGAAGCTGCTTTTAGCTACTATGCTGCACACAGATGGAATCAGCTTCCTCATGACCTCAAATGTGCCCCAGCTCTAGTAACTTTTAAATCACAATTGAAAACTTTCATGTATTCATCAGCCCATGAATGAATGTTTCTCATGCTGCACCTTCTGCACTGTAACTGCTCACCCTTTAACTTTGTCCTTTTCTTTTTAATTTATAAATCTAAATTGAATTTGTATGTATTTTAATTCTGCTGTCATGTTGATTTTATTGTTTTTGCCATTCTTGCTAAATGGAAAGCACGTTGAATTGCCTCTGTATGAAATGTGCTATATAAATAAAGCTGCCTTGCCTTAATATTTTTTACAGATTAAAAGACATTCGGTTTCAGACCTAAATGCTGTCGTGTGACAGAATGAGTCATTCACACCTGCAGCAGAGACCAAGATGAGTCCAGTTTATCTCTAGCATACATGGGCGTGACAGAAGAGCGAGAAGGAAGGGGATTTGTGTACAGCGCTGGCCTCGACTCCCTGGAGGACGTCACAGTTGGACAGCTTGACAGGCAGAATTCACTCGTGAGAGGAAAGAGCAACAACGGAACGCCCCTTCAGTTAAGGAACCAAAACAAGACAGAAACCTGACCCTTTGACTTCGGTCTGCCCAGATGTGGCAGAAATCTAACCACATCTAACACCATCAGGTCTTCACAGCTAGGAGACTTTCAGGAATGGACCCTTGCACACAACATTTCACACTGTTTAGTGTGTAGATAAACCCCAGAAATGGGGTTTAGTCCATGTACAGTAAAAACGAAAGGTCGGGACATTCCTCTGGCAGATGGTTTCTCTTATTTCCTGGGTGTGAGTGATGCTTTTCTTCTGTCGCCCCTACCTCAGGGCTGAGCTGCGCTAAAGCTGCTGTTTGGGTTTCACAAGGTTTAAAACTATCAAATAACATCAGACCATGCAGGAGGAGCTGCAAAGGAATGCTTGTATGTGAGTGTTTAATGCAAAAAAACATTACTATTATTATTTTGCATCTTTCAATCAGGAACAAAGCCTATATGTTGACTTTAAGATGCTTTACAGTAGTAGTAAAAGTTTGCATTTTGTATCCATCTGCTGAAAAAGGATTGTATTAACTCATTGCTGCTGAGTCTCACCTCCCTCATTTTAAAGTAAACAAAGAGCCATGACCACACCTAAGGGCTCCACTGGCAGAACACTAAAGGAGTGGAGGCTTTGTGTTCTTCAGATCTGTGAAATAAATCACACACACGGCGTGACAAACTCGAGGTTGTGGCACACGAGTGATTCTCAACATGTGCTAATCATTATGCTCTGGCTTCCTGTTGAATTTGATGTCATAAGGGCGCACATCCCAACAGGCGTGATCAGTATACAAACTGTTGCTTGGATTCAGAGCGATGCTGGCCTCAGGGGATCGGAATGAAGCAATAAAATATCTATGAAAGGATTTCATTTGAGTTGCATTACTCTGACTTCTTCAGTCTCACAGCTCTGTTATCTGTTGCTAAATTTCTAAAGTTGGATCTGACACATTCCCTACTAGTTGGGATTAGCTGTGATCAAAAAAGTTGGTTCTGAGATTGAGTTATTTGGAAAATCTACAGAGAAATCTCCTCACCACGCTCTGGAAAGAGGACCTTATCAGAAGTTTTCTCATTCTTGTTCCAGTACGATCTTTTCCAAGTATTCATGCCTCTTTTCACAGCTTACATTCCCTTTACCATCTGCCAGATCACTTTTTTTTCACAAAAACAGTGTCTCTATGGCAAGCCATTTTAGCATTTATTAAGCAGACTGGCTATATATTCCAGATATCTATAATTCTGTTGTTCCTAGAAGGGATGTGCAAAGTAGCCAGTATTTGTATCTGTATTTGTATTTGTTGATGAGGGGGAGTATTTGTATTCGAGTAAAACTCAAAATAGGTGTAAAAACCCATTTTTGCATTATATTATAGTGTAGAAGTGTAACGCAAAAAAAAAAGGATTTTTACACCTATTTTGAGTTTTACTCGAATACAAAAACACATACAAATACTTCCCCCTTCAACAAAAACACATACAAATACTGGCTGCTTTGCACACCCCTAGTTCCTAGCAGAAATTAACATTCCAGATATCCATAATAACATTCCTACTATCCAGAATGAACATTTCAGATATCTGAAATGTAATTCTTCCTAGGACAAATGACATCACATTTCCCATTCATGTGTATTGGGTGTATAGCACCTCCTATTAACAATTATATTCTTCCTGTCAAGAATGAACATTGTGGATAGCAGAAACTAAATTCTGACTAGGGGAAACTCTCATTTTAGATAGCTCTAATTCAGCTGTTCAGTCTCCTTAATAAATGTTAAAACGACTTGCCATACCCCTTAGGTTCGTAAGGATTTTGAGATATGTCAAACTCAGTTACTAGTGCAGTTGTTATTATGGATATCCTTAATTATAATTTATACTGGTAACAATATAGCTGTTGATATCTTCATTTGCAATTCTGACTAGTAAGAATACTATTAATACTAGGATAAATTATGAATTAATGCAAGGTCTGATTGTTGAATAAATGTTAAAACAGCTTGCCATAGATCCAGCATTTGCATTCTCTCCTACACCATTAGCAGTCTTTTGTAGACAAAGGTGACTCTGACATGACATTAGCTCACTTTTAAGCTACTCTCTGATAACCTGAAGTCATTCTAGAAGGTTTTACAGATGGTTACACTTCACTGACTTCTATTAGTCTCCAGTGTAAAAGCTGCAGTGTTCATAAGATTTAATGGTTAGATCAGAAATGTGATCTACCTTCAGCATGCTCTCAAATAAAGTTTTGCTTTATCTCTCGTCTAGATCAAACTCACTGCACAGGTTATGCATGAGTCATCTGAAATTTGAAACCAAGCAGCATTAGTATGCACAGCAGTGTTTGGGTTTGCTTTCAGTTTTTTCCTTAAGAGTGCATCAGATGAAATGCTAGAAGATGTGGCACACATACGTAATATACCGACCGGGCCTGGTGACTTGGCACAGGCCTAGCCAAGAAAAACTGTGGCCTCGCTACAAAGCCTGGCTCGAATCAGAGAAGTGTGGTTTTCCTTTGTCGGCATCAGTTTGGACTGCAGCCCAGCGTGGCCACTTGATGCCAAACCCACAGACAGCTCCTCTCGGTGGTGGAGTGAAGGAAGAATTGAGGGTGGACGTAGTAACAGCAGCAACAGTGCTACAAATCAAACAGGAAGCCTCAGATGATTTATTTATTTATTGCTCTGGTGTGTCATCCTGATCCTTCACCTTGATTTGAAAGAAAAAATGTTATGTTTCTTCACACTGAATGTTTCTGGTTGTTCTGGTCTGTTTGTCTAAAAGTTCAAAAGGAAAAATCCTGCAGACTTTGGAAATCACTTTGCTTATTATTAACATATTTGACGAGCCAATCTCTACAAATTAAAAAATCACTTTGAAACATAACAAGCACGTCACTGTTCCTCTACTTGTGTCACATCCTCGCTCTCCTGCTATCTGTTCCAGGGAGCAGACACTATCTGAGCTCCCTGTTCACAGCTGACATCTCAGGGTTTCCTTTCCAGATGCCAGGTCAAATATGCCAAACACTTTTTCCTACAATGTTTATGGTTTTCTTGTGCAATGAAGTTATTCCAGCAGGATAACAGCACACATCCCTGTTTTCGGTTTGTTTCTGATAACTTTGAGTCATTACTGAGGGTTTTACACTTTTATTACACCCACTCTTGAGTATAAAAGCTTTCAGTGCTCTAAAGAATGACTACCAAAGAGTGAGAATAGAATAGAATAGAATAGAATAGACTTTATTAATCCCACAGTGGGGAAATTCACTCGGTAAGGCAGCACATACACTTAGAGACTAGGAAAAAATAATACAGGTACATACACAAGGGCATTAGGCTATTACCATAACCTTCTGCAATCAAAAAATACAAATAAAAATAGAAAGCAGAAAATTCAGTTTCCAAGAAGAAACAGCATAAAAGACACAGACATACAAATGTACATCCGGGTATTTCACAGGTATAGAATATAGCACGGATGTTAGCATGTAACAGGATAATGCCAGTAACAGTTGAACTGTGGAGTTCTACACTCTTTCTGCAGTGGGAATGAATGACCTATGGTAGCGTTCTGTTTTACATCTTGGATGTTTCAGTCTGCCACTAAAGGAGCTGTCCATGGCATCCACAGTGGAATACACTGGGTGGGAGGGGTTTTCCACACGTCCTTAACAGAATCCAGTGGGCAGCCCAGAACCAAGCTAGCTTTCTTAACTAGCTTGTTCAGTCTCGTCCTGTCTCGGTCAGAGCTGCCTGCACCCCAACAGACCACAGCAGAATACAACAGAGACAACAACAGAATGATAAAAAGAGTTTAGCAGGTGGGAATTAACTCCGAAGGACATCAGCCTCCTCAGGAGGTGGAGGTGGCTTTGGCCGTTCTTATACAGAGCCTGGTGATTCCGTATATTCAGGTAGGCAGCTGACCTCATTCTTGGAGCACATCCTGTTGCTGAACCTAGACCTGACCAACTGCAGCAACCCCAGATCATAGCACTGCCCCCACAGGCTTGTACAGTAGGCACTAGGCATGATGGGTGCGTCACTTAATCTGCCTCTCTTCTTACCCTGATGCACCCATCACTCTGGAACAGGGTCCATCTGGACTCATCACACCAGTTTTTAATAAAGCGTTGGACAGTTCTGAACCCAGTTTTAGTCGTTTCTGCAATCTCCTTAGATGTTTTCTCTGCTTGATGCATGCCAGTGTTGTGACCCTTCTCAAACAGACTAACATCTTTTCTACTACATCATTGTAGTGTAGTGTAAGATTGTCTGAAAAAGTCACACCTTTCTCCCTGGTTCACAAAAATGTGCATAAAGATCAAAGGCCTATTAAAATTATATAATAATTCATAAATCCCTTTTTTTACATGAAATTTATCCTTGGCTTCAGTCCTTACAAAATATGATGAAATATTTGTGTGTTTCTGAGATTTAACTCCTTTAACCCCAGGGTTATTGTTAAAACCTGGACTGTAAAATAATAAAAAAATCTGAATAATGTGAATCATTTTCTATGTAGGACGTTTTCGGGGTGAATTGTCAGAGCCTTGGAGTGTCACAAATCTGCATAAAAATATTTTTCATTTACTCTATATTTTTTATGTAGTGTCTGGTTTTCTGAAAAAGCCACTCCTTGCTCACTGATGCACAAAACCATGCCCCATGAGAGGTGCACTCCAGCCAGGAGGAGCAAAGGTCCCATTGCAAAGGTCTCATAGTCCACAGAACTGTCACTCGCAAACGCGTTTTCTTCTGTGGAGATAGCAGGCGCATCCAGTGCAGCTTGTGGGAAAGTTGCAGGGCTTGGATGATATTGTAGGTTTGTCGTAGAAATAAATAAACCCCAATCTGAGTCATGTTTATATTATAATTTTTCTCAGCTAGGACACCTGTGTAAACAAACCCAGCCCTATTTGTAAACAAATAGTCATTTGTTTTTGCAAAACAATTTATGTGTTTGAAGTTTATCAGTGAGAATTTTGCTTTCATGTTCAGCTTTGATCAATGCATGCGCTTTATATATGTGGACATGACAATTTGCAACAGTAAATATTTTGGTTACTGTTTGTTTCTTTGCAGCATATTGATTGATTTCAACAGGGTTGAAAAGAACAACACCACCCCTACCACCGCTCCGCCGCCACCTGCCCCCCTTCCCAAAAATATAAGCCCACATCTATCATCTGAATATCTTTAAAGCACTTTGAACCTCACGTGCATGCACGTGTGCACAAACACACACAAAACACACTTGTAAAATAGCCGTTTTCAGACTTACTGTTGATTTTCGCCTTTAGGTAACAATACAATTTCTGTGAAGGACTGGTCAAACCCACTTACAAAAAAATCTGAACACACACAAGCATATTATGGTGTGACATCTCTAAAAAACACAAACTATTTTTGTTTGAAATATGTATTTCACTGTGCAGTCAGAGGACAACCCCACTCACAAAAAAAGGATATTACCCACAAACCCTTGCTGCTGTGTAGGAATTTTGGGAAGAAGGTGGAGAAATGGTTCAAATGCGCTTTCCAAAAAAAATTATTTTCAAGTGTAAGTTTCAAGATATTGAATATTTTAATATTGTGTACATATATGATTACAATCAAATGTTTTTCTGTTGGAAAGATGCATTACCGTACATGTCTGTTAAAAAATATTGTTACCTGGTAACGATGCTGCTGTGTATTTTTTGAGACGACTTGCCTGTAATTTAGTCACTTGTTTTAATATCATTTCAAGCAGCAAATTATCACAAACATTGACGGCATCCCCATTTAGGAAGTTGCGGTTGATGAGGCAATAGGGAGCCTAGCTCTCCTCCCCTTCTGGCCAGCTGATGGTTCCCCTGACTGAAAAAAAATGAATGTAAGTGAACGAGGCTAGAAAATGATTTTCTGGTCCACTTTGCCTTAAGCCCCAAATCACACATATAAATGAGAAATAATTGTGAGTTGTGACTATGTCTGTATCGTAACTCAAGATTTATATCATTGTAAAATTTTGTAATTAAAAAGACTACAAATCAGACGTTGCTAATGACGTCACTGCAGAATCTCTTCTCCCCCAGCGTAGCTGCTATGTACCACATGACCAGATTTATAGTGGTTTCCTCCACATTTAATGCTCCTTCTTTTATCCTGGAAGAAGGATGCAAAGCTCGCTAAACTCACAGACATATTTCTTCTTCGTGTCTGGTTTGATGATGTAAATTTGGTGAGACGAGCATTTGGAGTCTACTACATTTTTTCACACATAACCTAAAGTAACTTTTGCCATTTTTAAAAATAAGCGCTTTCTTGGCATCAAAATGTGTCTCATCATAAGTGAAATCCATGGCACATATCAAACGGGATCAGAAACAAATTTTACCAGTCCATAGACTCCCATTCATATTTTTTGCAGTAGGGGGACCCGTGTAGATGGGCGTGACATAAGACCTTTTTCCAACAGCACTAAGCCAAAAACGTCATATATGACGTCTGGCTACCTATGGAGCTCTCTGAGGGCGACTACAGAAACACTGCTGCTTGGTGGGTTGATGCATGATGCATGCAACCGCGTTTTTCAGGCTAAAAGTGCCCGCGAACCTCCGTTAGTTTTGGCTAGCTCAGTTAGCTTGTAGCGGGGAGAGTAATGACTGACTCACATCCTCAGAGCCCTGCTCTCAGCTCCACCTCTTTGCCCATTCTTGCATTGTCTGGGCTGGGCGTGACGAAACGAGTGAAAAAGCTGGGCAGCTCAGCTAGCTTCCTGT
The DNA here is from genome assembly GCA_006937985.1 of Aphyosemion australe. NCBI lineage: Eukaryota > Metazoa > Chordata > Actinopteri > Cyprinodontiformes > Nothobranchiidae > Aphyosemion > Aphyosemion australe. Next base: position 2,471,893 of record SSNS01000016.1, on the reverse strand, counting down.
TCGACTGCGCCACCAAGAACAAGCTTTTCGTGTACAGAGGGAGTTATGTACAGCGAGGTTTGAGATGTTCGAGGAGAAATTTGATGGATGGGTTATGAGCCACTAATATAAGTAGTGGACCAGCATTTGTGAAGTTTTTCAAAGATTGTCAAGGATTATCAGAGGTGATTAAAATGTTTCTTTTTTTTGGGACAAAACATTTAATTTATTGGTTGCCATCGTTATATGAAAAAATGCTCCAGAAAGGCATCTCATATGGTGCCTTTAAATGTAAGAGTCTGCAAGCGCCTAAACCATCAGGCAATGGCAGGCATATCAAACTCTTTGGAGCGAGTGTCTGATTCTTCGTAGCTTTTGACCTTGCACGTTTGGTAGCCAGCAGTTAGGTCAAAAGGTTTGTTCATTCAAGGAAAAAGCAGCCACAGACATTGCCTTGTTAGAAAAAAACAACAAAAAGGTGCCATAATAGCAACAACAGAGCAACAGCGCAGAGTGTCTAAGGTAAGCATTTCCAAAAATGAAAATAATAATCTTTTCTGCAGAATTTACAGATATGTGAGAAAAATTTTTTCACCTTTGTTTTTGCATTTTTTCGTACACATCAGTGTTCCACAGACACATTTTAATATCCCAAGACAACCTCAGTAAATACAAACGGATTTGAAATAATAAGGGAAAAAAGCAGCCAGGTCCTATGTGAATAACTATTTATAAAAGTGAAAGCAGAGGACACTTGTAAGGCGCAAATACTTTTTTCACTGTATTAAAAAAACAACATGCACAACCGGTTTGAACATGTTGTAGAGCATAGAACAAACAGAAACTAACGCTTTAACAAAAGGAAATATGGGAGAATTACCACAGCAAGGTTTCACATTTGATTATGACATCATGTCCATGAAATAAAGATAAACCATCTTATTATACGAGATGTGTTCAAAATGTCAAAGAAACAAACCAAAGACTCTACAACCAAACAGTGATTCTCTCTACAGCCGCTAAGTTTGTTACAGACAGGAGGAACAGTGTGATGTATGTCGTCTTCAGCATTTTCCTAAAGTATTCCATCTCTGGATCCCACCCACTCCCAATCCCAGCTGAATATCACTCTTCGGGGATGATGGGATATTTTGTTTTTCCAGATGAGACTTTAGTTGGCTCCCCCACCCAAGTGAGCATTTCAAAACACGTTTGACAAAGTTTTTTTTTTTTATTATAATGAATCCCACCCTTTAATGGCAGAACAACACAGGGTGTGGTCAAAGAGAGTGAGCAACAGCTGCAAAGAAAAAAGAATCTTAACAGGACATTTCTTATGTGTTTTTTTACTATTACTTTATTTCTTTGTTTAGGGAAAACTTTAAGAAATTATTATAGCATTTTGTCACTAAAACATATTTTAAATATGAATAATTCTGTGTTTACGTCATACAGGCAAGTGAAGAAAATGCACGGCAGCTTGCCTGAACCCTCCACTTGGGGGGATGGGACGGAAAGCCCTAATTGAAAACAGGGATTGTTTTTATATTTTTTTCCATTGTAAACTTACTCTTTCTAAATAATTACCTGCTCTCTCATTACGCTGAGCCCAGACTTTTTGCTTCAGCCTTGTTTATGCTCCTGTGAGGCATTGTCAGAGCTTTTGATAACTAACTTTTGATGGAACTACCTCAGATGTTTTAACTGCACCCACAACAGCTGGGAGATGAAGGATTTATGGAAACGCTGCAAACAAAGCCTCCCTCCCTCGCTTTTTGAGATTTCTCACCCAGACTCGACTCTCCAAAAGCGCAGCTGAGTTAAAACTGCACTTTTGGGGGTGATGCTGGGGTTTTCCGTGGAGAATGTTTAAATCTCTGAGGTCATGGTTGGGTTTGTAGATCTCCAGTCAGTAAAAACGACACACATGGTTTGGGGGAGGAGGGAGTAGGCGGGGCTGGTAATGTCCTGAGAATCTCCAGACTTAATGCAGTGTATCGTTACACAATGGATGACTGGAAACTTCATGGAAGAATGGAAAGTGTGTGATGACACTATAATGCTGCAAGCTTTCAGTTTTGTTTCTGATTTTAGCCTTTACACTTTCAGCTTAAAAAAACATTCAAATCAGCTCAAAAATGGTGCAACGTCGCTGCCATGGTCAGAGCTGTCCTCATCTTTGCCTTTGAGTGCAAGTGTTTGATTTCTGTCTGGGTGGCTGTTCTCATTCAGAGACTGGTAAGATGGCCTGCAGGCTTCATGCATCTGGAGCAGCCTGAGACACTGGAGGCCACTCTGGTCACACCCAAGGCATGCTAAGCATGCAGGAACAGGCACTCACAGTGGTCTCGGCTGTGCTGTTTGTGCAAATATAAAAAGAGAAGGGTCAGTGCTTGATCGCCTTCAAAATGGCAGCTCTGTGTGGTGAGCCGCGGCGCTCTGGAAACACCACATGTTCCTGATAAAGAACTGAGTTTACAGATTAGGAATGGATAGATGAAGTGGTAACAGTGAACCAAGTGTCTTCCCTCTCTCCTCCCAGCTAATCCTCCCATCCCAGGGGCCAACAGCTCTGTGACCTCCCTCTGCTTCCACCCCATCCACTCCTCCCTCCAACACTTCCTGACCCGAAAGCTGCCACGCAGCTGGAGCATGCAGTAGGAGAATAATAAAAAAGAGAAGAAAGGCATTTGGATGATTACTTACCCATTCATGCTATTTTTTTCTCTACTTCTGCTCTGATTTATGCTTTGTCCAACTTAGCTGCTGCTCACACTCGTGCATTCCTGAATTCACACCGTTACACATACACCCATGAAGCTTGAGGTTGCTGCTGTCATTTTTTTTACTTTTTCCTTAAGATGGTGCAGTAAATGAGGCAGCTCTTCACTCCAAATTGAATCAGAAACAACTTTCTTTGAACAGAGCTGTGAGCTGTGTGTCAATCACAGAAAGCAGCTACAGATGGAGAGGAAGGAGGAAGATGTTTGGGTGTTCTGCCAGAAGGAGGTTGTATAAAACAGGAAATCCAGGAGAAGGGCTCATGCTCAGCTGCATCGTCTGAGCTGAGAAGTCAGACACACCTTTTACATCACATGCAAAGCATTTTAACCATTTTGTAAACATTGGGGAATTCATTTAAAGACTCGTCTCCACCCAGAACAAAAATCTGAGGGAAGATGTGAGAACACTGAGGTTGTTTAATGACCTGAACTTGTATAGAGCCTTTCAGCATCAGAGGACTCCAAAGTGCTTTACACTACAGTGTATCATTCATCCATTCACACACTGGTGATGATGAACTATATTGTAGCTTTAGCTGCTCTGGGGGCACATTGATGGAAGTGAGGTTGCCGTGCACAGGTGCCACCGGTCCCTCTGACCACAGGCTGGGAGGGTGGAGTGTCTTGCCCAAGGACACAATGGCAGAATTCTCTGTAGGGAGGTGGGATCGATCTGGCAATCCTCCGATTACTTGACAACCCGCTCTACCTCCAGAGCTACTGCTGCCCTGGGCCAGTTGCTGTTTCTGATGCTGATTTTTAATCCAGCATCTAGAAGAACATGACGTTTTAGCATCCCAGCAGGAAAAGTGGCTAATTGGGGAATTTTTGGAAAATAAATGAACAATAATGTACATTGTTTCTCTCAGAATTTTATTTGAAAGAGGGATGAAATAAAATTCAAGTCTTCTTTGTTTAATTGATGCACAAACTTAAACACTGCTTGATTCAAATATGAAATATTCACACAAAAAAATGAAATAAACACTATAGAAGTCAACCCAACCCAACAGATGACAGATAAATGCACATTCGTCCAAGTTCACTCAGCTCTGGTTGGCTGAGTGAACATGGAGGAGGAGAGTTGAGGCCGGACCAGCAGGACTGTGAAGAGAGCCAGCCCCGGCTGGATTTATCCCCATCTTCCTTCCAGCTCTGTCCTGGAGGGACCGTGGCTAGAGGGAGTAGCGCATAAACGGGATGACGGAGTTCTTTAATGGATGACCAACACCCAGAGCAGTGTGTTTAAAGTCATCTCTCCACATGGAGCTCTGGTATTCTTCACCCGGGTGTAGTTTTCTGTCTCTGAACACACCCTGATTTATGATGCTGCTGAGATCTGGGGGAAAGGGAATGAGTCTTTAAGCTGTTGCAGAGTTTCCACTAAGTGACACAGAGCTTGTGCATCAGGAAGGTGACAGACTAATGGAAAGTCCACGCCACTGAGCAGCTAGGGCTGATATTAGTGTCATGAAATCAGAGTTTAACTCACAAACAGTACAGAGGATTGCATATCTCAGTCAGATGTTGGTGATGAAAAACAAATCAAATTAAATATCCTTAGAAAATGTTGTCAGTAAAAGAGAGTAAGGAGGAGAAGGAGGCTTTAAGTTAAACCTGAAAGCTACAATAGCAACTCTGCAAAACAAGCTAGCTTAAACAGTTGTTCATGCCTCTCAACAATGTTCTAAGTGCAGCTGTAGCTGTTATTTTAAGAATGCAAGCATATGACAAGTTAAAATTATCAAAGAGAAAAGATGCTGAAAATAAAACCAAGTCAGACATCAAACTTGAGCTGATTCTGGTCTCAGTAAATGCTCTGCATCAGTCAATATATCAGTCAGAAGAGAGAGAAGATTAAACTGCAGGAGGACTGCAGGGTCAAAGTTCAAAGCAGTCCTTTGGGAGGTGACCTTTCCATTTTTACTCCACTGTGGACATGTACTGTCTCCTAAACAAGGAGTGCATTGTATGGACTTTTTTAATGGCGGCGCCAAGTCTATAGGAGCAAGGACGTCGCCTCTCTGGGGGATCAACATCTGAAGCCTATTTATCAATCAAGGATCAGATAATAAATGGAGCGCTCCCACCAGTGAGCGCCGTTCACAGCTGAGTGGAGAACTTGTTTTATCAGATGTGAACAACTCAAAAAGTTGATGAATCTCTTGTTTGCAAATATACATCATGTCGTACGACGGTTTCCACGCAGAGGTCTACCTTTGACAGCACGGGTGTAAAAAGCGTAGAGTGCTCTCCTTCCGTCAGCGTCAACCAGCCATGAACAGGCCTTGGAAAAGGAAGAAGCATCTGGCAGGGATGAGTGGGCAGAGAGCAGCAGAGCTCCCAGCTCCCATCCATTGAGGTCATGGTTGACTGCAGGCCCAGGCTAGACCTCATGGGGTTCAACATAGCTTCAGGACCTTCAACAGAGTGAAACAGCGTTAGCACAGAAAGGACAAAACTCAAAATAAGAAAGGAATCACTGTTTTTGTATCTGTGAGGTACAAAATTACTCTTCCATGCTTAAATTTTACATCCTGGTTGCAGAAAAAGGAGGAATTCATGCTGAACTTTGACTCTAACTTATTTCGTTCACAGATCTTCAGTCATAGCGACAAAAGAACAACTTTAGTTTTAGTTTGGTGAGTTTGGGGTGGATTTAGACACAGAGGCTCTGCTAGATGGAAAAACATATATTTACACTGACCTGACTGATTTGAGAGCCGTCCAAGGAGGTTATGACATGGATTCTGCATTTATGAAGGGAACTTTCCCCTGCACAATGACTGGGGCAGAATGAGACACAAGCTACTTCTTTTGGAATAACTTTTCCATATGAGACAGCCATAACCCACATTCTAACTTTTCAGAAAAAAAAAAAAAAGAAAAACATCCCAGAGAGGGAAGACTGCACTGATGTTTGCAGGCTGGTTTAATTCTTCACAGCCCCCCAACTCAGGCATCTGAGGCTCTTTAGGGCAACGACATTGGAGAAGTGTAGCATCCTCCCTGCTCCTTGTGTGTGTGTGTGTGTGTGTGTGTGGTCCCATGCTGCTGGCCCTGCAGATCCAGGTTTTAGAGGTCAGGAGGTCAATGCTGGGTACTGGAATGTTTATGTTTTCTGCTCCTGTTACCACCGATATCTGGACTGCTACGCCTTACTCTCCAGGAGGAGTAAATCACTCTTATCTTAGAAAATATTAAGAAATAAATATTATATCTGACAACTATTTAGCTTAACTGCTTGCTAGTTGGCAGATTTTTAAAAATACAAAGACAAGGCTAAGATGGCAAGGAAAAAAGCTACATTAGATTAATAAAGTTCATATTTATGCAAAAAAATATAATAAATTAAATAATTCATCACTCATAAATAAGGAAGCTGAGAATAATTTGTTATTTAGAACTTTATCTTGGTGTTGTCAACTCTCAACATTCCTTAAAGCAGGCCTCCCTCGTGCACACGCAGCAGGCCCTGGAGCATTTATTTGGTCTGAGATTCAAAAATCAAAGCATGGGAAAGGATGTCTGGACGATATCCAGTTATATTCCTCCCGCTGCCCACAACAATCACACAGTCGGTGATTTTTGACCATGGAATTCATGTTTGAGCTGCATGCCAGCAAACAACGCCACATGCCACACCCACCTCCATCTCGCCCCCCTCCTCTTTTTGCAAAACTGCATAAGAGAAACGTCTGTTTGTTCATGACCCATATTAAAAAAGGAGTTGCGAAAGGCTGCTTAGAAAACGAAATACTAACCAGTTGGGAAGTGGTCTGTGTATTTTTAAGGGGCTCACACACCTAAATGTGTGTGGGAAAGAAGGAGCAACCCAAAGGGCAGTGTATATGAACATTTTTGTAATTCGTTCCTTTCCTCCCCCATCCCCCAATTTTACTTCCCCTCTCTCCCTCCCTGTTTTAACCCCCACCCCACCTTCTCTTCCTCCTCCTCCTCCTCCTCCTCCACCAGCAGGTTGTTTAATACTTTCCAGATTTCAGCATGCCTTCAACCTCCTGGAAGAGGTACAAGTCTGCTGATGGAATTTGGCGGAAAAAGGTTGTGGGTCCAAACGGGGGCTTCTACTTTTATAAACCAAAAGACACTGAGCGCCTCCCATCGGTGGTTCCAGGAAATAATGTTTGAGAGGGGAAAAAAGACGGGCAAAAACTGAAAGGAAATGACATTTGACAGCCTGAGAAGCAGATGAGACTGTGTCCAGAGGGTTTGAGCAGGAGGAACAGCTGCAAGGCAAGACTCAAATATCAATGGAGTTTTTTTTCTTGAGGGGGGGGCTGAGACCTCTGAACAAATCTGTAGTCTGTTTGTCTGGGTAAGAGACCATTTTGATCACAATTTGTTCAAGAAAATAAATAATTTAAAATTTGAAACAGATCATTATATAAATGTCAGTGAAGCAGTTAGGACTCATCATAGCAAGTAAAAAGCTCTGGTGGAAGATGGTCACATATTCTCATGGCCTCACGGTGCCGAGGCTTCAACGTAAGTCATGGAGCTCCTCAAGGGTCAGTGCTCGGACCGATGGTCTACAAGCTTCAAGTCTAATTATTAGCATTGGATGATTTTCCATTAATATGATATTCTGTTTCCTTTATCTATGAAGCCAGATTAATGCAAGCAGACTAGGAGCATGTCTGGATGATGATGATGAATGTTCTATTTTTGAAACCAGATGAGACGTTTTAGGACTTGTGCTTTTTGGTCATTTAGTAACTCTGGATTGCATTAACCAAGTCTCCAGTATTAAAGTAATGAATCTTTATGTTACTCCTGAGCAGAAAATCTCATTAACTCTGTCAGAACTGCCTTTTCCCACCTGCAGTTTTACCAAATTTAGGGACAACCTGACAAAAAGTGATGCAGAAAAGGTAATAAACAAATGTTTTGTTCTAGGGTTGATTTTATGAAATTTTAATTACCAAAATGATCAGAAAAATTTTGAAGCGCTTACATTTCCCCGATTTTAGTTCAACATTACTTTTTCTGTAAATCCAGAATTTTTTTTCTGCTTATCTATAAAACTGTAAAAGTACAAGCAAGTATTGCTGAAGTATTATATACTGATTTCCTTTTGTTTAAAACTCCAGACTGATATTCCTGCAGACACACCCAATAGCAGCGTAGTTCTCCCCACAACCACTAGATGGGAGTAAATGACAAGCTTTGTGAAGGGTCAGCAACACCAGACAGATATGTAATTCAATTACAAGCAGTGATTAAAAACCAGGACTTTTACAATCAAATGCTAAAGTGATGCTGATTGAAGATTTAGTCTTTTCTCATCAAAGAGAAGAATAATGACGTGATACAGGCAGAGAAAATGGGGATCAATAACTCCACTGGCTTGTATTGACCACATCAATCAATATAAATGGCCACAAGTGTAAGAATAATGACTTGTTCCAGCCCTCTGGCAGTTTGAGCACTGAGAAAACGTGACTATGACAATCTGAAAGGTAAGAGATTTAGGATTCCTCTAACGCAAAATAAAAGCCTGAATCAACAATCCAGCAGCTTCAAGGTGGGAGTGACGCACGGTTAAAACCTTGATCTGTCTGCAGAGGTGTTAACAAAACACAATGCAGTGAACTTTACCCAAAGCTGCAGGAGCGTGAAAAGCCAAAGGATGGTGGGGGAAATCAAAAGTGACAGAACAGTTTTGAGTCCATGATGATGAGCAGGATCACGGTCTGAGCTGAACGTTTGACTCATCCATCTTCCACCCAGCGCGGTGAGAGGAATTACCTGTCATCCATGTTTATCAGAGCAGCTTTTGTTGGTGATGAGTATCCATCTCCAACTCACAGCTGCCTCATAACGAGGTGACTCTTCACACATTTCATCACATTGTTTTCAGATTGAACACTTAAAAAAAGTACATCCCACTAAACTCACTAAGGTCTCTATTGCTTCCTTCCTTCCTCTCCTGGGAGAGCCAAAGAATGGAGGCAGGAAACGGCGGCAGCACTCCAGGAATTTCTTTAGTAAAGTTGCTGACTGAGTTTAACCACTGCAATAATCGTCCTGATGCACAAAACTACAGAAAATATACTTGTAGGTCTTTTATTGAAAAATATAGGTTAATTTTACAAATACAGAAAAAAACAGAGATACTCAAAAACAGTAAGGCATTATAAACATACAGAAAAACACTCATTCAGCCAAAAGTTTGAAAGCTACCTGATTAAGCTGTGTAGTGTGTCAGTGATAAATACTCAAACGCTTCCCTAATTGATTGTTTTAAACAAAATCTTTAGTTTCACTTAACAGCAATTAAAATAAAGACCAAAAAATGTGACAAACATATTCGACAGGCTCTCCTCCAAAGTGGTTTCACAAGTTAAAATGACTTTTGGCAAGAAAATGATAATTTGGCACATCTGTCAGTTTCAGTTAAGGCAGTGAAATCAATCAGCGCTAGTCAGCCTCGTGGATTTAATGATGCAAGAGGCAGAGTTGAGCTGCAATGACGGTGCAACTTGTTAAAAAAACAGCAATCCTTCCTTAATTCTCTTGCATCTGATGCTGGCTGTGGCCTCTTTTTGATCCCTGCTTCAAACACACACACACACACACACACACACACACACACACACACACACAAATCTGGTTTTAAGACAAAAAAAATTGTCAAACAACAAATATTAATAGTTTACCTGCCAACACAAGTTTTACACACACACACACACACACACACACACACACACACACACACACACACACACACACACACACACACACACACACAAGCCCTACTCATGTAGTGAATATCACTTTTTATGGTCTAGCTAAGACGCTGCAGTTGAGTGGAAGTCAGACAACGACAAAAAAAGGGAAGGAAGTGGTTAAAGACGGTTCCTCTGTTCAAGCATGAAGAACAAGCAGAAGTCCTTGAGCCTGTTTGTTTAAATCACCAAAAGTAATCTGTTAGATAAGAAAGCTGACTAATCACAAGGTAACACTCTATACTCCTCTGGTCTCCTGTTGTTACGGCCTTCCTTAATTAATTGATGCTACCCAATCGAGCCTGGGTTGATACAATTGGGGGCTCGTCCGGGACTCAACCTCAAAACAAAAATTATCACGTGTTTATCACCTGTCATAACACTTTAATACTGAGCCAGACGCAACACTTCTAACAGAGTCACAGTAAAATTATAACAGACCAGAATCTCTGGTTTTATGGTCTTGGGAAATGGCGACCTATGGGCGTCGTCATGGGAACCCTGAGTAACAATTCAGAATAAGAGAGAAGAGTCTGATAGATCTGTGATAATAATATTTACTGATGAAAGAGGGCCTCTCACTCCAGCGACAAACACAGCTCTCTTTCTAGTGGGAGGACACCCAGTGGTGATGGGCCTGTGACAGGGCCTTCTGTTGGGCTTGGGCCGCATGATGTCCCACAGATGGTGTGACAAAGCTCAAAGGAGAGAAGGGAAAGCAAACGAAGAACAGGAGGAGAAAAGGGCTGAGCTGGGTATTATTGGTAGAAAAATGTTCTTTGCTAAAGTTTGTTTTTAACCAGCAGATTCTGTTCATTTCTGGTATGTTATTCAGAAAGTTGCCTCAATGTTCATAGTAGCAAGCAGGGTGCTTTCTAGAGGAGTTTTCACACTTTTTTCTCCAAACAAAAGTTCCATCTTCTCCACAGTTCCCTCCCCAGAGCAGCCCACTACAATGTCTTCTTTCTGTGAAAACTAACACAAATTCCCTCCAGAACCCAGGTGTTTAAACGTGAATCTCATCATCTTCATCCTCCAAGAAGGAGGAGAAGTTGCTCTCCTCTTCTGGTGGAGCACTGAACTTGGCACTGTCTGTATCTCCAGTGTAGTAGTGAATGCTCGGTTTCTCATCCAAAGCAGCAGAACCGGAGCTGGACATGGAGCAGCTGTCCAGGTTCTGCAAGTGTTTGGCTCGTATCTCGGGAGTGTAAGGCCCTCCATCTTCAGCCCTCAGATCGATGGAGCAGGCCTGCTGCAGATCTGCTGCATCCTTGTTTAGCTTCACCTGCTGGTGTCCTACCCCATTAGTTCCCCTATTTATACAATCTTCTTCCTCACTGTGGGTGCTGATGGCTGGTGAGGCACGGCCCTCGCTGTTCTTGCCTTCCTCGTAGCCGAGATCATCCTCCTCCTTCTCCATCACATCCAAGATGTCATCCAGCATTGATGGTCCCAGGTCAACATGGAACGACATCACAGACTCTGCATGCTTCATTCCCCCTCCGTAGTGAACGAAGCTCTCCGGCAGCTCCGTCAGTTCACCGAAGCTCTGCTCCTGCATCTCCAGGAAGTTTGTGGCTGCAGCTGCACCGTCCAGCTCCCCGTGTTGCTTAAACGGACTGGACGTCAAACTCTTGGAAACTGCGCCATCTCCTCTGTTTTCATCATTGAGAAAGGGCAGAGACATGGCATTTTTAACAAAAGTAGGAGACCCTCCAGAAACCATCAGGCTGTTTTCCCCCTGCTGGTCCACTCTGGTCACTGACTGGGAGCGCTTGCTGCTCCTGAAGGTGCGTGACAAGAGGCCAGGCCGAGGAGACCGAGGAAAGGATGCGGTCTCAGGTGATGCTTCCCCAGAGCGTGTGCTTAGAAAGGACGTGTCTCCAAAGGCATCACCACTGCGGCCTACATGCATGGTGTGGCGAAAGTCTCCGAGAGGGGCACTGATCATCTCTCTGGTTAGGTCCAGACGAGAACGACGCTTAGCTGGAGCAGAGGAGGACACCAGCTGTTTCAGGATAGGCATGATGGCTGAGCAGATGTAGAGGTAGTCCACAAAAGGTTGAAGCTCCTTGGAAGGAATAGTAACGTTCTTCAACTGCAGTCAGCCTGGGAACCTGAAAGTAGATAACAATAAATTACACAGAGGCTTCAGAGAGTAAAACAGTTTGAATCAAAAGCAGTAAAACTCTAATGAACCCACTTTAGGTTTCCAATGTCTTTTTAACCTGTAAAAAGCATTTCCAGGAAGTTCTAATGTCCCACTAACTGCAAGAGCCGAAGCAATGAGACAGCTCTTTCATGAAAAGCAGGGTTTTCCCATCATCTGAGAAACGGCCAATAAAATACACCCAAAACATTTAGGGTAACGCCACAGGATTCTGCTTCAAAACAGTGTGATAATGAGTGAGAGGAAAACAGTGACCACAGGAATTATGGCAGAACATCACATACTAGAGGGCCAAGATCAATTAGAGTCAATAAGTATTACTGTTATGCACAAGTTTATACAGTCTCCACAGATAGGTTATATGTCAAAAATAAGCTTTAAATTCACTTTTCTCAATATATATATAATGCTCAATATACACAGCCCGGCCAATAAAAAAGTCACTACCTGGATTTATAAGCAAATAGGTAGGAGCCTCCTATTGGATAATTACTGCATGGGTGATTATCTTTCAGCTGGTAACAAGTTATTTAACTCCAACTGGTGCAATGAGTTGTTTCTCATGTCTTAAACAACACATCTGATGATCGTGGAAAAGATGTTTGAGAAGGGTCACATCACTGGCATGCATCAAGCAGAGAAAACATCTAAGGAGATTGCAGAAACAACTAAAACTGGGTTCAGAACTGTCCAACGCATTATTAAAAACTGGAAGGATAGTGGGGACCCATCGTCTTTGAAGAAGAAATGTGGCCGGAAAAAATCCTGAATGATCGTGATCAGGGATCACTTAAAGTTAAAGTCCCAAGTATTCATCACACACTGGTGAAATTACATCTCCGCATTTGACCCATCCCCATGGTGGGGAGTGGTGAGCTGCAGCTGTGGCCGCGCTCGGGAACTATTTGGTGGTTTAACCCCCCAATCCAACCCCTTAGTGCTGAGTGTCAAGTGAGGAGGCATTGGGTCCCAATTTTTCAAAGTCTTTGGTATGACCCGACCGGGATTCGAACCCCGATCTCCCAGTCCCGGGGTGGACACTCATACCACTAGGCCACCGGAGCTGGTTAAATAAAAGAAAAACAGTAGAACTCAGGGTTATGTTTAATAGCGAAAGTAAGAGCATGTCCATAAGGGTGACCAGATTCCAACTCGCCAAATGTGGGACAGAGAATACTCCATGTGGGATAACATGAAATTTCAATGCAACAAGATAAAGTAAAAAAGTAAAAAAAAAATTCTATTCTGCATTTTATCTCTAAAATCACTGTTAAATATACATAAAATTATCATCATCATGTATTTCATTTACTACATATTCTATTTGGACTCAACTTGAACAGCAAAAGCTTTCATACTATTTCACAGTTCCTCTCATTACCACAGCTTAATTCAGGCTCTCTGGACCTTCTACAGTGGCTCTGAATCACAGCTAAAACCATCAACTCATTTTAAAAATATAGATAAACCAGCTTTACAGAGTTTTCATTGAATATTTTTTCACAACAGAATGACAGTAAAATTACCAGTAACACTTTTAGATCTATTTATGTTTGGTTTTAATTAATTTTCCACTAAAATCAACATCCCATTGAAAAAATATGCATACTTTTTTTGCATTTTTTTTCTTCTTAATTCAGAAACAAAATGGTGTTTTTTTAATGACAACAAATCTCTTATAGTAGATATTTAGGGAAGAGAAAAAACATCAATGACTTTAATGTCTGAAAAACTTCAGATTTAATCTAACAATATGGTTCCTTAGACTTACTTTTTTCCTCAGAATTTTGAGAATAAGTAATGAAGACTTCCATTTAATTCTCTCAGCATATTTAGCTGCTGCTCTCCATTTTTTTAAATGATAAATCTCAATAGTTATGGTGGATACTTTTGTTAAGACAGCAACAAATGAATTAAACACTATTTAAATGCTAAAACAATACATGTTGAACTATAAATAATTAAAATATTTGTGTTTCTCACATTTGAGGTAAATGTGTTAGATGCATATTGGTTTTTAGCATGCGATGCACAGCCACAGAGTAAACACACAGAGTTACCACAAGGACCAAATTCAAGGGCCACCGTAAAATTTTCACTGCCCCTATCTGGCCTCCCTTTGAAAGTTTTCAGGGGGTGCCTCTGTATTGATGAAGAAGATCCTATAGTGTGCAAGCTTCAACAGTAGAAGGGTTTATTTTAGCTGTACAACCAATCGTATCATCATTTTTAAAAAGATTTATTTTTTCTAACCTTTAGGCCAGATTTTTGTTTGCCTCGCCAGCAGACGCTGCAGCAAAAGACCCACAACACGAGGTGGTAGAAGACCCTATAGTGCTCATGATACATGTTCCTAAACTGCTAGAATAGTTATTTTTTATTTGAACAGATTTACTTGCATTTGAAAGCAGATAAGTTTTTTTTTTTTTGGTGGTGACTTTTTTTGAGCCAGGCAGTGAATATTAACTTAACCCCTTGTACCATAGGCCATTTTATAAAGATTTGCTTATAAAAGACGTGCCCAAAATGAACTAAATAGGCTATATCTCAATAACTACAACGTTTATTTGAGCTGTTGTGGTACCAAAATAAAGGTAGGACTCCATAGACTACTCTAAAGTTCTAAAAAGCAACACTTATGTCACTGAGTGAGTAAATGAATTTGGAACACAACATAAAAAAAATCCACTCAATAACATTAATATTCCTTTGCAAGTATCTAGTTGGTACTCATTTGACTCCTAATGGAGCAAAATTATTAACAATGAAATGTAAAATAGAATTTCAGAATGAGAAAACAGTGAAAATGGAAAAAAAACAACCACAAATCTATAGCAATTATAAATTAGTACAATTTTTAACAGGAAGAAACAGATGTAAATTTGCTAACAATGCAAAAACAAATGATACCAATAACACAATAATAACAATAACAACAATAATACCAATAACACTATAATAACAATAATAATAACAACAATAATAATAATACCAATAACACGATAATAATAATAACAACAACAATAATAATACAACAATCTAACCATTTGTAAACACTCCTCTCTGCACAAAATCAGAGTAAAAAGGAGTTGGCGTTCCAGATAGACACACGCTCCCTGCGTGATGCGCTCTGAGCTTAAACACATTTACAAATCCAGTCTGCCAATGTACGTTACGCAAGAGAGTTTCTCAGGAGCCCATTGGACTATCTGAATGATTTAGATATCCATGGAAACCTCTGAGCCAACAGAATAGCTGGTTGTTGAGTTTACTCGGCTAAACTTCGTATTCACCAATTACAGGAAGGGAAATGGCGTAAACCATAAAGTGAGGGAATGTGGTGTCTGAGATTTCTACAGAGTATTAAGGAGACAAAAAAAAACAAAAACAGTCAGGAATCAGGTCTGTGTGACGTTGGGAAAATGGATTACACAAGCCAAGTGGATTTTTTTACTATAACACAGATTATGACCATAAACCAGCAAAGATAAGACTCAATTTATGCGTTTGACTATGAAATGAGCTTTGTTTTTCAGCTTCTTTGGCTGCTGGTTCAGTGGCTTCTGTGGATAGGATCATATTGCACTGTCGCTACTACGTGTTATTATTGATATGTGTATTTAGCATCTTTTTGTCTTTTTTTTCCATTTAGCGGTTCATTGTTGGAATAGGGTCTTGTTGAGGTAGAAAATGTTGCTTCCATCGTTTAGATGAGCTTCTTCCTGTTCAGTAGATATGCAGCCTGCATATATTGGTAAACATTTAGCATGTTTTTGGAACCAGTTTGTTGCCAGAGGTGCTGGGGTAGGTTAACATTAAAAACATAATGTCAGTTCAGTCGTAAAGGGATTATATGCTAAATCAATCTTTTGGAGCTTTTGACCATGTTATATTGTTATTTCTTCATGAAAAACACCTCTAAATGGGCTTCTGGTTTCATGCATGCATTTTCCTGTCTCAGCTGCCTCTTCCAGTCAGCTCTGCTAAACTATTACAAATGGCTGAATGGGACTGCTCCCCATCCAGGTAGTGTCAAATCCAGATCCCTCCTGCCTTAGCTCAATCGACATGCGGCAAAAGCCAGCGACGCCTCTGTTCCAGCAGGGTGAATAGCGAGTCTTCCGTTGTTTTGATTGGCCGTGAGATTGGAGGGAATTTTGGGTTATTAAAGCAGTTCAGAGTTGAAACAGCGGTAGATATGAAGTCTCACAATGTTTTGCTGGAGTTAAGGGAAGTCTTGTAAAGCTCTGGGACATCAGACATGGCAAGTATTAACTTTTCCTCCATGTTTACCCGGAGATGTACTGAGAAGCATCCTGTCCCCTCATTGGTCAGTCAGTGAAACCTCCGCTGATTGGTCCTTGTCCGAGCGACAGCGGTGAAAAGTTGAAGTTTTACCAGGTAATCCTTCCGCGTCGACAATGAAAGCAAATAATTGGGTCCATTCTTCCTTGAATCCTCTGTTCTCATCAGCTATATTTCTCTTTTTCCCTTTGGGATCCACGGCCCTGACACACCCGCTGGTTTGTTTACCTCCATCCTGGCACGGTGCCGCCATATATCTATGGGCGCCGCGCTGAAACGTGTGTCGCAGGCTATGACGCAAATTTTTGTTGACAGAAATGTTAAAATTTAATATTTATTATGCACATTTTTACAGCATTGGAAAACGTTAAGAATGTTTGTCCTCCTACAGAAACCATATTAAAACAAAAAGTATATCCCCCATCCATTTTCATACATTTGTGAAGAAGCTCCAGGGAGTCACTAGGGGTCGCTAAAAGAGCCGCATGCGGCTCCAGAGACGCATGTTCCCGACCCCTGGGTTAGGGTTATAAATGTTTAAACACAATTAGGCAGGTGCATAAATTTGGGCACTGTTGTCATTTTATTGATTCCAAAACCTTTGGAAATACATTTTTGGAACTCAGAAATGGTTTGGTAAGCTCAGTGACCCTTGACCTCCATACACAGGTGTATCCATTTATGAGAAAGAGTATTTAGGGGGCCAATTGTAAGTTTCCCTCCTCTTTGAATATTCTCTGAAGAGCAGCAACATGGGGTCTAAAACAACTCTCACATGACCTGAAAACACAGACTGTTCATCATGGTTTAGGGGAAGGATACAGAAAGCTGTCTCAGAGATTTTCAGCTGTCTGTTTCCACAGTTAGGAACATATTGAGGAAACGGAAGATCACAGGCACAGTTCAAGTTAAGGCTCGAAGTGGCAGACCAAGAAAAATCTGGGATATACAGAATCAAACCCACAGACCAGCACCAAAGACCTACAGCATCATCTTGCTGCAGATGGAGTCACTGTGCATCGTTCAACTATTCAGTGCACTTTACACAAGGAGATGCTGTATGCCAGAGTGATGCAGAGGAAGCCTTTTCTCCGCCCGCAGCACAAACAGCTGATTGAGGTATACTAAAGCACATTTGGACAAGCCAGCTTCATTTAGGAATAAGGTGCTGTGGACTGATGAAACTAAAACTGAGTAATTTGGGCATAACAAGGGACTTTATGCATGGAGGAAACAGAACACAGCATTCCAAGAAAACCACCTGCTACCTACAGTAAAATATGGTGGTGGTTCCATCATGCTGTGGGGCTGTGGCCAGTGCAGGGACTGGGAATCTTGTTAAAGTTGAGGGACACATGAATTCCACTCAATATCAGCAGATTCTGGAGACCAATGTCCAGAAATCAGTGACAAAGCTGAAGCTGCGCTGAGGCTGGATCTTTCTACAAGACAACGGCCCTAAACGCTGTTCAGCGTCTACTAAAGCATTTATGCAGAGGAACAAGTACAACATTCTGGAACGGCCATCTCAGTCCCCAGACCTGAATATTAAGGAAAATCTGTGGTGAGTTAAAGAGAGCTGTCTATGCTCAGAAACCATCAAACCTGAATGAACTAGAGATGTTTTGTAAAGAATGGTCCAAAATACCTTCAACCACAATCCAGACTCTCATTGGAAGCTGTAGGAAGAGTTTAGAGGTTATTTCTGCAAAATAAGGATCTACTAAATATTGACTTCATTTCTTTTTGTGGTGCCCAAATTTATGCACTTGCCTATTTTTTTAAACAATTATTGCACACTTTCTGTAAATCCTATAAACTTTGTTTCACTTCTCAATTATCACTGTGTGTCTCCTATAGAATATATTTAACTGACATTTTTTATCATAACAACCAACGATTTATACAGGAAAATCATGAATTTTACCAAGGCTGCCCAAACTTTTGCATCCCACTGTAATTTAAAAGGGGTGACAGTTAAACACACAAGCTCTAAAATGAAATAAAATTCCTACTTATTTGTGTGGAAGACTCAAATCAAGGACTCATACTTTTTGTTAGTGATCTTGACTGAAGAGATTCATTGAAAGCACTTGAAGATATTCCTTGATAACACCTGGGGCAGTGGGAAAATTCAAGGAGCTCAGATCCTCAGGTCAAACACTTTTGACAGTCAAAAACAAGTTATCAGAAGGTGTTCTAACAGAAGGAGAAGATCTAAAAAGAGTCTGTAATTTGCACTCATCTGAAATGGTCAGATCCACTATGAACAGGAAGCTGTTTGACCTAAGTGTCACATCAGGGGTAAAGAGCAGCGAGGCCAATGAATCCTGTCCCAGAAAATGATCACCTGGTTGCCAACCTAAAACTGTGACTGCTCTGTGGTCAGATCAGGTCAAGACGTACACAAACAGAAGCATGTTTAGCAGATGACACTTACAACCAACAAAACACGAGCTGATAACGAGTATCACACTTCTGTGATGTCCATGTGATCTGGTTTGCCTAAAGTAGATCAAAGAGGAACTTCAGAATTTTTAACCATAACCTCAAACCAAGAACAGTCATAAAAATAAGCTGTGCCATCTTACAACATGAATGAATTACTAAACAGTATGATCAAGCAGATGATATTCCCTAGCCACTGTCTTCTTAAAGTAAAGTGCTTAAACCCCTAAAGGTCTGAGTGACAGCATACTCAAAAGTGTTTATTCATTATTAAAAGCCCAGACAGAGGAAACCTCACCACAGGCAGCCAGTCAGACAACATTACTTCCTCCTCTGCATGTGGCACCTTGAAGGATCAGGGCAGGGCGTCTCATTAACTACCACACACCAACAGAGCACTGCCATGGTGGTCTACAAGGTGAAATAAAATCATTTTCCTCACAAAATCCTCAGAAAGCATGGCTGCCTCCAGGGAGAGAACCCTATGGCAATAAAAAAAAGCAGGTGAAAGAAAATGCTTACCTTGCCGTCTTCACTAAGCACATTGCATTTTTTTTAACTGCCGCTCACACAGAAGTGATCAACTTAACATTGACTTTGGATTCCAACCAAACAAGCTTTCAAAAGAAGCCGAGCATTGTTCGTGGCAGAGATGTCAATGGAAGGACTCAACTGTAAAATATGGCAGACGTTTTACTGCATTGACCTCTTTCTTATGTCTCCACACCCCACCCCCTCCACTTTACCAGCTGAGCCTCTGCTCCTCTTCCTGTTCACCTGCTTTGGTTCCCATAGAAACAATCTGCTGCAAGCAACAGCATTTCCTGTCATAGCGACTGCAGAAAGCTTCTGGCCTAGTCATCATGCAAGCATGCAAAACACGGCTTTCTGTCATCCATTTATTCACTTGCTCCTTTAGTGGGGGTTTTCTTGGCCATGGGGGAAATTAATTAAAATACTGAAACATCCCAGTGGTACAGAGAAGAAAATAGGAAAGTATGCAAAAGATTGTCACGTTTTCTGATCATAAATGCTTTCCCGAGACTTTAGGCAGCTTTAGCAACACACACAAACATCATCATTTATTTTAAAGAAACCTGTTTATTATCAAAGCAGCATGTTCTGTTCCTGTTATGGGAGAGTAATGACAGAAATATAAAAAATAAACAAATAACACTGTTTCTCTAGAACTCTTGGGTGGTATATGCAGGGGGAAAACATCTCTCTGATCAAACAAGTCAGGATAGTGAAAGCACCATCACTTCCCTAACAAGCCAGGATCAAGCTGAAAATCTCCAGTGCCTATTTCAGAGACATTCACGCCACCAGACAGGCCGGTCTTCACCAGCTCACTCTAAACCACATCCAGACGCTCCTGCAACCCCGCACTGTCAGCAGGATCTCTGCACCTATAGAACCAAGCTGACAGTGTTGGTAAACCTTTAAGAAGTATGAACAAGTGAGTGCACAAAAATGAGAGGAGGGGGGTGGAGAAGAGGGCCTGAGAAGACAGCAGGAACCGTGGGAACTACCGAGTCACAACTATGGGAGTGTGGGGGGAGGAGGTGAAGGTTTGACTTTATAAACAGACTCCTGATCTGACTGCAACACAACCAGAGAGCGAGGGGCAGGAAGAGAGAGGAAGACTGACTGAGGCACATCGGCATCCTCTCATTTTGACAGTGATGCTTCTCAGAAACCACCATTGGATGCATTAAACCCCAAGTCCCGAGTCCTCTGGATGATAAGTGCAGATTACGAGGCTGACTGATGTGGATGTGGTTATTGCTGCTGAGTAGAAGGCAGCAGTGCGTGCATGCATGGAAACCGTGATAAACATGAGCACACTGGGACTGATCCCAAACTGCCACCAGAGCTGCTTTGCTTCCTTTTCATGTTTGCACAAAAATGATATTTCTGGAAGTTTCTGAGGGCTAGGCTTCCCCTGCTAGGACAGCTGCCCTTACAACCGGGACCTGGATAAGTATGACGTTCAGTAAAAAACAAGAGGGCAACGTTTCTGCCCATTTCTCAGGATGTTTTCCCATCATAGGAATGTGAAGTTTTCCCTGTTTATGTGTCTCACACCTCAATTATCCATGTAAATAACTAACTCGGGCGTTCTTTCTAAAGACCTATTTGCCT
Source organism: Aphyosemion australe (assembly GCA_006937985.1). Taxonomy (NCBI): domain Eukaryota; kingdom Metazoa; phylum Chordata; class Actinopteri; order Cyprinodontiformes; family Nothobranchiidae; genus Aphyosemion; species Aphyosemion australe. Next base: position 2,451,314 of record SSNS01000016.1, on the reverse strand, counting down.
ACATCTGATCAGCTAACAGACGTCAATCTGTGAGGAAAATTAGCCCCATTTCACGTGATAAAAAGCTTAAATTTGTGTTCAAATAGATCATTTCAATTTGATCTTTTGATCCCCTTTTTACCCACAGAAAAGCTCTACGGGTGATGATCCCATCTCTGGTGATTTGTTAAAACTAGAGCCTGATGGGAGTGAATAAACTGTGGCAAAGAGCTGACGCTATGAGTCAAACATCACTCCTATAAATAACAGACATCCATTAGGTTTTTATAGCTCAGCTAGCACAAAAGATACTCCATCAGAGGACCGAGAGTTTAACTGCACATCACAAGGAAAATATCGACTTCCTGGATAATTTGTGTTTAGGCGTTTATAACTTTGCACTTATTGTCAATACTCTAAAACTAGGCCATTCAATGCTAATACACAAGAGACTACTCCCAGAGTAGTGCACTAACTCTCAAACATGACTTACGGTCTTTTACAAGAATTAGGTATCGATGTGCCGCCTCTGTGCTTAATTTGTCCAACTGTCTGGAGGGAGGAGGGCTTCTGCAGCGGGGCTGTCTCTATCATTTAAAATGACTGACCTGGATGGACAACCTGAGGGCAAAAGACTTTAGGAGGCTAAATGTAGAGAAATCTTTTTGTGAAGCACCCTGTTTGATAGTAAAAACTAAAGCACACCATCAGGGGCTGCACAGTTGTTTTAGTAATAGACTAACACAGACCATCATCCACATATCCTGGTAATTAAGCAGACAAATGGCTCCTATGGCATCTGCCCTGCAACCCAGTTAGCGGGCCTGAATGTCTCATTTAAGAAGGAGCAGCCACAGGACAAACAGTGGAAATCACATTATCTCTCAATCAAACTGAACGGGAACAACAGACATCAAGCAGATGACGCCCTCTGAGATAAATATAGCAGGGAGGAAGCAAGCAGCTCTATTGACAATTTATATTTAAAGGCTTTCTTTTTTCTTCTTTTACCCCAAACTTGCACAGTAAAATCCCAGGTGTTAAATCAGCAGGGTCAGAGTATGGGAACTCTGTCAGAATCAATGAAAGTGAGCGTAAAATACCTCCCTTTGTCCTGGTAATATCATCACCGCAATGTAACACGTGTCACGCCATCAAACAATACAGTAAGTACCAAATAAGCTGTGCTGCATTTTGCATATGCTGTTTTTGCTCAGTTTGCTTTACTTACGCCAGTGTTTGTATACTATTTTCATTGCTATAGGCTACCTGGAAGAATACCGGGCGCATGTCACCACCTACCGTAGCGGCGTGGAATGCACTTAATTCGAGAGTTTGGTTTTCTAACGTTCATGTAAACTAGGATAAAGGCTCCCAGTTTATTGCTGTAGATCGACTTAGATGTGCATGTAAGCGCACTGACTGAGAAAACCCACAGTAAGAACACAAAAGATGCAGAGAAACAATTCCTGAAAACAATTCCTCAGAGTAAAAGAAGGAATATTTCTTGTGTGGATTGTTTAAACCAAAAAGAAAACCTCAAATCATGTTTTTTTTCTCCCTTGCCTGCTTTATACCTGGAAAGCTGGTGTGAGGTGGTGCTTAATGCTGAAGTTGCACCTGACACAGCAGCACTGTGCTCTGCAATGATCAAAGAACAAAAGATTTGTAGAGCTCTCCTGCTAACAACACCATTTCTGGGTTATTGCATTTGTATTCATGTTGCTCATTTCTCATCTGTACACTTCCTGGGGCCGGTGAGTGAAACATGTGAGGTACGCCGCCCTGACCGGAGAAACAAAATTACTACGAAAAAACATGGCAGCATTTAAAAATAGCACTGTATGAATAAAGGGGGAAAAACTCATCAGCTGTGTGGATAAAAAATGACTTTAAAGAAACAGAACTTGAAACTTAAGTGTCATAATGATCTTCAACAGACTGATCGGTGAAGCAGGCAGGAAGGTGGAGGAAGGACTGTTTAACTGATCAAATTTGTGTTTCAGTTTCAGGTCCAAACAACCACACACAGGTGCTGGGCATAAAGTTAGATTATCATGACAAAGTTGATTTATTTCAGTAATTTCACTCAAAAAGTTAAACTTGTATATTAGATCCATTCATTACACACAGACTGATATATTTCTAATGTTTATTTCTTTTAATGTTGATGATTATAACTGACAGCTAATGAAAATCCCAAATTCAGTATCTCAGAACATTAGAATATCAATTAAGACCAATGCAAGAAAAGGATTTTTAGAAATGTTGGACAACTGAAAAGTCTGAACATGAAAGCTATGAGCATGTACAGCATCAATATTTAGTTATGGCTCCTTTGGCCTGGATTACTGCAGCAATGGGGCGTGGCATGGAGTCCATCAGTCTGTGGCACTGCTCAGGTTATGAGAGCCATGTTGCTCTGATAGTGGCCTTCAGCTCTTCTGAATTGTTGGGTCTGGCGTATTGCATCTTCCTCTTCACAATAGCCCATAGATGTTCTATGGGGTTAAGGTCAGGTGAGTTTGCTGGCCAATCAAGAACAGGGATACCATGGTCCTTAAACCAGGTACTGGTAGCTTTGGCACTGTGTGCAGGAGCCAAGTCCTGTTGGAAAATGAAATCTGCATCTCCATAAAGTTGGTCAGCAGCAGGAAGCATGAAGTGCTCTAAAACTTCCTGGTAGACGGCTGCGTTGACCTTGGACCAGCAGATGACATGTCACCCCAAACCATCACTGACTGTGGAAACTTGACACTGGACCTCAAGCAACGTGGATTCTGTGCCTCTCCTCTCTTCCTCCAGACTCTGGGACCTTGATTTCCAAAGGAAATGCAGAATTTACTTTCATCAGAGAACATAACTTTGGACCACTCAGCAGCAGTCCAGTCCTTTTTGTCTTTAGCCCAGGTGAGACGCTTCTGACGCTGTCTCTTGTTCAAGAGTGGCTTGACAGAAGGAATGCGACAGCTGAAACCATGTCTAGCATACGTCTGTGTGGTGGTTCTTGAAGCACTGACTCCAGCTGCAGTCCACTCTTGGTGAATCTCCCCCACATCTTTGGTAAATGGTTTTGTTTCACAATCCTGTCCAGGGTGCGGTTATCCCTATTGCTTGTACACTTTTTTCTACCACATCTTGTCCTTCCCTTCACCTCTCTATTAATGTGCTTGGACACAGAGCTCTGTGAACAGCCAGCCTCTTTAGCAATGACCTTTTGTGTCTTGCCCTCCTTGTGCAAGGTGTCAATGGTCATCTTTTGGACGACTGTCAAGTCAGCAGCCTTCCCCATGATTGTGTAGCCTACAGAACTAGACTGAGAGACCATTTAAAGGCTTTTGCAGGTGTTTTGAGTTAATTAGCTGATTAGAGTGTGGCACCAAGTGTCTTCAATATAGAACCTTTTCACAATATTCTAATATTCTAAGATACTGAATTTGGGATTTTCATTAGTTGTCAGTTATAATCATCAAAATAATAGAAATAAACATTTGAAATATATCAGTCCAGGGTTTCCCCCAGAAAACTCGCAAAGCCCGGTGGTAGACAAGCCCACGGGAGACCCACGGTGTTTTTGTAAAAAAAAAAAGTTGTCAGGAAGTTTAAAAGTATGACTAGTATGTGGCGTTATAAACCATTTATTAACAATATTTATTTGTCTTACAAAAGGGCACAATCTTGAAATAATGGTTTTACCAGACACAAAAAAATACAATTCAGATAATCGAACATACACCTGACCTCTCACCCTGTTCACTTATCCATCGTAAGATGTTGCTATTGTTCTTTTGTATCACCAGATGCTGTTAAAGTCAGACTTGCAGGTTAAAGACCCCTATCCATTTTAAAGATGTGCTTAACTGAACAAACATTTTTTTTATGATCATTTCTGATTATAATCGATCACTCTGAGTTTTTCATGCAGGCTGAACATGAAAATAGTTTCCTACACCTATCTCCTGCATTAACAAGGGCTACAGCTATTTAATATTTTAGTATTCTAATATTCTATCTAATCCTCTGTCAATCAAATATTCTATTTGACGACCTTTCAAAACGAGGAAAAAAATTCTGAGTTTGTGTTTCAAAATCAAACTTCAAGTAGAAATGTTACTAATTTCTACTAGTAACAATGTAATGGTGTCCGATTTTTCTAAATATACACAGATTGGCAATAATTCAACCTAAAATTATATTCAAAGACAGATATGTTAGTAAATTACATGCTATAACGGCCTGCCGTATGTGCAGCGTCACACTGAGCCGCAGTAATGACTCCAGGTATTAGCTGCGTCCCTGCTCCACACCGCTGCAGCTGCTGCAGCCATCTACATAAACAGGATGATGGTGATTTTTCTTTCAGTTGTAGAGTTTATTCAGTCTTAGTTTAACGTGAACACGATTAACGTGTTTTTTCCCGGTCCCTACGTGACGCGAAAGTTAGCGTGCGTGCTACGTATTAGCCTTTGTCTATGGTATTAGCATTAGCCTACCTGGTCGTGGATTCGGCTGGCTGAAGCGGTTTCCTGTTCAAGGATAACGTTGTGCTGTTATGGTAAGACAACTCCGTTTTACAGTGGAGACACTCGACCGCGTTTTCTCTTCTTCTGAGTTTAAAATGGTACCAACCTTTGGACCGCCTTTGCCTTTTGCCTTTATCGTTTTCTCCATTGTCCTCCATGCTGTCGCGATCACCGGTGATATCCAACGTTGTGCTCCAGTAAAATGTGTCCGTGTAAATTAGAGTTTGGCTGCGTTACGCATTTAACAACGCCTCAAATCAGTAAATAATAATGATTTGAGGAATTTTTTTAATAGAAACATTCGAGTATTTGTTTCAGCGCTAAATTTAACATTTTAAATGTTAGTTTGGTGCATTAAAAAAACTTAAAAATAAATAAATAAGTGACTCTTAGCCTGGCGGGGGGGCAGTCAAAGCCTGGCGTCCCGCCAGGCTAAAATAGCGCTGGGGGAAACCCTGTCAGTCTGTGTGTAATGAATGAATATAATATACAAGTTTCACTTTTTGAATGGAGAAATTATATTCTAATTTCATGACCAGCACCTGTAGAGGATCAACAAAACATATTACTGAAAAATATATGCCCCATTATTTTCAATTATGATCCCAACATATTCTGTGGTGTGGGATTCAGTAACATTCCTCTACAAGATTCTATTTCCAACCATCAGCTCAGTCAGAAAACTTCTACAGCCTATTAATGGACCAGGATAACAGGCAACACTCCCTATAAAGAATGGTAGGAAAGTGGCCTGAAACAAGTCAGTCAGATGCACACGGTTTGACCTCCAACATCTGAGAGGAAACGACTTGTTTCTGTAACATTTGCAGCCAACCCAACCTCCGGATGTGACACTTCATCCCTTTCTTTTTAACGTCCTCCGCTGTGATAAAACCAACAGCTTTTTTTATTAGACACAAAAAGCAAATTGCAAGAAAGCCTCTTGTACTCCCCATTCATCATAATCAAAAATGAAACACTGCATGTCAAGACTGATAAGCATCTCTTCTTTTCTGGCTGTTCGGTGCCTTTGTATACAAAAAGATATTGTACATACCATGTCCACTATCATCTCTGATCAAAATTCAGTCTCACTCCTGAAATTCTAGACATCAATGCTCAACATTTGCATCATCTGTGAAATGGGGAAAAATGATCAGCAACACTGTAGCATTTAGAGTCTTTCAATATAATGAGAAGGAATGAGCGAAAAGCAGGTTCAAACTGGAAATATCAATAAGAGTGCCAGAAATAGCCACTAAAAATCATTTAAAATGGTTTTAAAATGACAAAAATGGGGTAGCATGGTGGCACAGTTGGTAGAACTGTTGCCTTGCAGCAAGGTTGCAGGTTCAAATCCCATCCGTGGTCTTTCTGTGCAGAGTTTATATGTTCTCCCTATGCATGTGTGGGTTTTCTTCAAGTGCTCCAGCTTCCTCTCACAGACCAAAAACATGCATGTTTAGGTTGATTGGAGACTTTAAACTGTGTCAGAGAGTAGCAGCAGTTCAGGACGTAGAGTGTGTTGTTTAGTAATCGGAGAGTTGTAGGATCGATCCTGGCAGAGAATGCTGCTGGTGTGTCCTTGGGCAAGACACTTAACCCACCTTTGCTGCTTGAAAGCCTCGCCTCTGGGCAGCTGTGGCTACATTGTAGCTCATCACCATCAGCATGTGAATGTCCCGCCGGGAACCGTGGGACCCAACACAAGTCTCGCGGGAGCGGGCGGCTAAAAGAAATAGTGCGGAATCGGGATGAGCATGTATGGCGAGTGATTTCTGCCACGGATTACCAGCCGAAGGAGACACTCGTCTAACATTAACGCTTGAGAAGAAGCCCCCGGAGAAGCACGTTGTCTCTGTAGCGTGTTGACAGTGCAGACGTTCACACGGCGACGTCACCTTCAGGTGCGCCTTCTCCAGAGTCTGATTAGGCTTAGTCGAGGCAGAAATCAATCGCCATAGAGCATGGAGACTCCGATCACATGCGCCGTGACATCACGGGAGGTGACGCCGCAGTGTTTAAGGGTTAAAAACTAAAGGAAAACAAAGTGGGCTAATCCTGACCAATGTGTCAAAACACATGCAGGCCTGAGAAACGAAACAAATAGATTCACGGGTTTTCTGTATTAATAGCCTATAAAATGACATGTTTTCTCCTGCAGGACCAGAGATGACACAAAATCAATGCACCTCTTTTATTGTGCGGGAATAATTTCTCCGAGTTTTGCGGGTGCGGGCAGGAGTGTAACACACACGATGCGGGTGCAGGCGGTAATGGTCAGAAATTTAGCGGGAGCGGGATGAAGAAAATAGTCTCGCGCAGAGCTCTACTCCTCTGATTCTGAAAGGCACTTTACAAGTGTGGGTCATTTATCATTTCAGAGTGTGTGTGTGAATGGTTATTTGTTTTTATGTATCCCTGTAATGGACTGGAGACTTGTCCAAGGTGTCCCCCGCATCTAGCCTGATGACTGCTGGTCAACATTTACAGCTAGGTCAGTTACAACTACTTGTCTGCAGAAAGGCTGGCCATTTGATGCACATAAAATGGCAAGGCCATTGGGATCCAGACAACTATTGCATAGAAACAGTGAAGAGCCTCCCAACAGAGCTGCACAAACATAAATGTCGAAGTTTAAATAGAGAAACATGAGCACAGGAAGAGTCAGGCAAAAATTCAGCTGCAAAGCCTCCAATCTCACCGGAAACCAGCCTGCCCTTCCTGACCACTCAGAGTAAACAAGCCTGTGTTCAAGCATACTGTATTACAGAGGCACTGAGCAAACAAACACAGTCCCTATCTCCATCAGCACTCCGTTTTAATAAGCATCAAGGATGTGAGGCGGTGCTTGCACAATGTGATCTGACTTATTTAATTATTTTTACATGGTGAACACATCCAGATGTTCTCTACAGCAGGCAGCTGAGTCACACAATCTGATGACAGGTTGAACCTGAGGCCCAGGTGTCTGCAGTGCGTCGGTGTCTGTGAAGCATTCAAAATATGCTCCTCAAAGACAAGACTGCAGGGAAATTACGGGACTTGTGGCCTACTTGCTTTTTAAGTGTTACAGTGATATAATTACAAAGTCAGAGCAGCTCAGATTCATAGGAAGTCAAAAAAAGCAGCTTCAAAGTACAAAACTTGTTTGCAGAAATAATATTTTTCAAATTGAAGATAAATATGTGGTCCACCAGCAGGGAAACTGACTGTCTATAACTCTTCTCTTGGCAAACTTATGAAATTCAGTGTTTACATTTATTGGTGAAGTCCATTTGACAATAAATGTGAGGTCTGTGTTACAAACACACATCCATGAACATACATGGAAGTTTTTGGTCTCAAATCATTAAAAATACACTCTTAAAAATAGTTTGTAGAATATGTCAACTTCATATCATAAGTTAAAAATTAAAAACATTTGTAAGTAACATGTTCACAAACTATTTTTCTTAAATCAAACCTAATTTTGAATGAAAAGAGGATAGTAAAGATATGGCTCAGGTTTTGGACTCCTGAGAAAAGCCAATGTTTTCTGATTATTTTAATCTTGCAAACAAGGCACCTAAAGAGACAAATATTGGTCACTTTTAACTGCAATCTTCATCACATTTGTATCTTTGTACCCCCCCCCCAAAAAAAAGGTTGAATTATCATGTAAAATATTACATTACGGCATAATTGCTGCATGCATTTAAAACATTGTGATACTTTACTTGCCAACCCATCTCAAAAATGTTATCCACAAAGTTGATGAGTGATGGTGGTTTGCAGGGCCAGGATATGTTCCCACCCAATTACAGACAATTAAACAAAAAGAACACCAAACCTCTTGAACACTAGACGTCTTTTTGAGAGATCTGATCAAGAATGACAGACCCCAAATTAATTGAATACATCTCGGGAACTAAAGGATTTATTTGAATAATGTTGGTACCACAATGAAGGTAAGGCTCCAGGGAATACTTCAGAGGTCTTACAGGTTCCATATCATGAAAAATCTACTTTTTGGAGCATTTTACCATGTGACATTGTCATTTCCTCATGAGAAATACCCCCAAACCTTTATTTGGCTGCATTCATGCATTTTCCCGTCTCAGTTGCAATTTGGTTGATGTCAAGATTATTCCCTGCAAACGGAAGAAAGTAGCCCAGTTGCATCACCATGCAATTTTCCTCCCCCTGAAGCTGGTCTGATCTCAGTTATGAAACCTGGATATTCTGGGGATATTCTGACAAATTACTTCTGCATTGGGGACAAAACACCGTCGTAAAAACCATACATCCTGTCTACAAAGACACACGTAATGGCCAGTGCAGGATATGCATGTTGGGCGACTATCCATCCATCCATTTTCGTCTGCTTATCCGATGTCGGGTGGCAGGGGCAGACCAGTTTTTAATAATGCGTTGGACAGTTCTGAACCCAGTTTTAGTCGTTTCTGCAATCTCCTTAGATCTTTTCTCTGCTTGGTGCCAATGATGTGACCCTTCTCAAACAGACTAACATCTTTTCCACGACCACCAGATGTGTCTTTCCTCATGGTTGTTTAAGAAATGAGAAGCAACTCATTGCACCAGTTGGGGTTAAATAACTTGTTGCAGCTGAAAGAATCGCCCATGCAGTAATTATCCAATAGGAGGCTCCTACCTGTTAGCTTAGTTAAATCCAGGTGGTGACTTTTTGGGGGTCGGGCAGTGTATATTATCATTAGCTGGTAATTTATTTATTGTGGTTAAAGAAGAGAAAAACATTAAAAAAGTTGATTAAAAGAAAACTTTTTTCTTAGTTCTGCTTGGTTTGGTTTTACCAACTCTTATTCACCTGCCTTTTCAACACACGTCCCACACCATTCAGTTTAGTATGTTTACGTGACCTTAGAACAAGAAAAGATACTCTGACCAAAATTAGGCTTTTAAATTCCATGAAATGCATCTAAATGCATTGCATGACTGCAATTTTGGCAAATTAAGATTCACAAAGTTGAACTAATGTCCAGTCAATAAGGTTGGGAGTCAAATATTCCTTTATGATTATTTGCAGTCAAACTGACCTGGAAAGTTTACAAATGCTGCACAAATTTATCATGAACTTTGAGATGGAGGCAAGTGTGAAAGCAGTAAAGAAACAAAGTCAATAACAGAATTTCCACAGCATGAAAAACATCCAGATGTCCTACTGCAAAGTTTATAGTTATAAAATGTAACAGCTAAACAGGTTTTAGATCATTTTAGTCTGTGAGGTAATGAGTCTGCAGGGGAAAAATATACTAATGAGCTGAAAAGGGGAATACTGTCATTTATTGTAGGCAAGTTGGACATGTCTCAGTCAATAAACCCATTCCCTGTACAGCAAGACGAGGACAAAACCTAAAGTAGAAGTACATGCTCACAATATACAGAGCTGCCCACTGGGCAGACGGAAGTCATGCGGCAATCTATGATGGAATTATGGGGAAAATGTATAATGAGCAAGGACAAAAAGGATCACCATAAGTGTCTATCATTGTGGCTCCAGGAACATGAACCCTATGCAGTGACCCCGTCTAGAAACAAAGAAACAGGACAGCGCTGAAGAATAAACATTTCCTTTAGCTAACAAACCTCAGTAGACAGGGTCACAAAGCTGCATGCTGAATAAGGCCAGAAAACAATGCAGACAAACAAAAGACACAGGAACAAACACAATGTTCCAACAGGAGACACATGACACACTTACAGAAAGTCAAAGTTAGATTTTATTTTTTTAAAGAACAAAATTCTGCTGTTCTCTTTCTAAGGACGGTCACTATCAAAACCTTCGATGTTTGTAAAATCATCAGAAGCAAAGTCTAGTCTCTGCACATCCACTCTCATCTGTCTAACAGGGATTTGGGGAAAAAAATGTTTATACTGGTATTTCCTGGAATGTAAAAGGGCTGAGCAGGACACACACTTTGCCTAAAATGAGCCCGAAAACTGCAAACATGCTCAAACATGGGTGTCTGACCAAACAGCAAATGCTCACAAATATCCCAATTTCTCTCCACCAAGACCTCAGCAGCATTTTAAACTGTTGCTTATGTCCAAAATCAACAGCAAACAGCACACATGTGCACTGTTGTAAATACAATTATGGTCAGGTTGTGCTTCCTGGGATGTGAGCCAACGAAAGCTGTCTGACTTGTGCAGAGACAAAAAAAGGAAAGAGCGTCCGACACCACAAGGAGGAGTAAGTTTAACCTTCTGGCACTCCTGAGTGCCACTGAATGCTTTGTAATTTATAAAACACAGAGCAGAACCTGAGTAAGCAGGTTCAGAATGTCTCACTTCCACTGAAAGGCATTCCAGAGAAACCTTTACAGACTAAAGTCAATCCCACATTAATCTCAGTGATGCTGTTTGACCAAATTCATCACACTTTTTGAGCCAGCAGCACAATGTGGCATCTGGCAAAGCCCCCAGTGTGCTTTGGTTCATATGGGTCAAGTATAAACCTGCAAAAACAGAACCACACAATTTGGCACATAAACAAGAGCCAGGAACCCTCACCTGGTTCAACAACTGAGAGCTTGTCAGTGTTGAAATAATGAGCCCACCAAACTGAGTCACCCAGGCCGAGCGCTTCAGCAAGTAAACAGAAAGAGGAATGACCCGGAGAAGCAGAACATATATGCTCAATGCAAACATGAACCTTGGTTTATCATTTCTAAATCAAGTGAGAACTTGTGAATTTCAGTTTCTGTAAAGTTAGTTTACACAAGTATTTCCCAAAATACCACGACTGAAGGAGTAATGGACTGTACATGTTTCTCTTTGTACTACAAAAAATCAAACTAGAGTCTAACAAGTTCCCATAACACCAGTAAAGGAAAGCTTGTGAACACACACACACACACACACACACACACACACACATGCGTGTCTTTATGGGTTTGTGTGGACTACACCTTCTGAGTTGTTTGTGTGGACCCTGACTTCCACTATAGCCAGAATGGTGCAAAAATTACATTTGCCTCTAGGTGGCAGTAGAGATTCAGAATGTCACCTAAAATATGGGAAAACTCAAACTAAAAGCTTGTATTTATTTACAGTAGTTGTGTGGACATACTCCTGTTGCCGGGCAGATTTGCGATTTCCCTGACATCAAAATTTCTATTCAAACCAAACTATTTAATGCAAAATATATATAAACATACATACAGATAGACAGATATTCTAGCAAGTCTAGCATCTACAGTGTTGGGGTTTTTATATTTATCTATTAAATTTTTTGTGTCAAGTACAAAAATTAAATCAGTTTTCCCAATTTTTACCTTTAGTTTATATATTATTTAGACTAATATATGCAGTTTCATTAAAAGGAAACAATTTCTTTGCAATGCATTCTTTTATTAACTAAAACAGAAAAACAAGGATTTTTTAAAATCCTATAAATAGCTGGACTTTTTAAATGACAGCTTTCAATATTTTAACTTCAATTGCTTTTGAAAGAGAAACTGGAAAATAAAAAGTGCCTTTTAAAATGTAGTTTTATAATTGTAACCAGAGTGTAAACATACATCTGTTCCAAATAAACAAAAAACTATAAAAGCTTAGAAACATGCCTAACATCAACACACCTAGGCCTCATTGTGTCACACCAAAAGAACTCCACCTCACAACACTGAGGCCAGTGAACCATGAACAATCATGTGAACACAGTTTACAACCGCTTCCTCTTCTGTGCTGTGATAGAGTTGTAGACTTGGTTTTTAATATCTTTCCAGGTTCTATTCTTGAGCTCAGGCTCTGCCTTAAGTGCCTTAAGGCATGGTACTTTACCAGGAACTGTCTGTAAGGTTATGTACTTTCCAAGCTGTCGCCATACTGCGGCTTTCTCAGCTGAACTCCAAGGCCTTTTTTTCATCCCTTGTTTGGTGAGAAGAAGCTGATCCAAGTCTGCAACAGAAATCACAAGTAGGAAATATTTAAGGATGTTTGATGGTTAGGGATATTTATGATTACTTTTCAATTAGTTTTAATAATATGAAGCAACTGAAAATGTATTAATGCATTTTATCTTAATTCTCAAAAACATATTGTTTTGCTTGCTAATCAATTTGGTAATACTAACACATGACTTGGATCTTATGATACAACATAGTATAATGCAACAAAATAAATCAAAAGTGTCATACACTCGCTATTTCTATACATTTGATATGGTCACTAGTAAGAATGAATGCCTTGAGATATTTTGTGCGGGAAAAAAACTCTTGCACTCCTGTTTCATAAAGTACAAGTTAGTTGGGAGAATGGGGGGCAGAAAATGGCAGGATCTGGACTTGTCTTTATTAATATTCCTGATTTGTGGACATTTTACCTCTGATTGGCTAACAGCAACACAGCTCTTCCGCTGTTTCAATTCCCTCCTCTTTCTTGTGTAAAAAATGCAACTTTGATGTGTTATCTCCACAAATTACACAAGCCTAAATGTGTTCCACCATTTTGTGGAGTTGCTTCTGCTAATAGTTAGGTTCTACTAACAGAGACATGTTCTGCTTCTACCTGGCCATAAAATCAACACAATCTTCTGCGGTCGCAAGCCAAGGTGGGTGAGTCCATGAAAGCAAATGTTACAGTAGGACTTAAAGCTGTCTGGCTTTTTCTGACCCAACCATTTTCCAGTCTATTTCCTTGCTGTTGCTAATGCAGTTGATAGAGGTTGAAGAGTATTTTCAGATTTAGCATGCATGTGAAACTCAGAGCGACTGATCTAATTCTAAAAAGAACAAGTAATATACATTTCTCAGTGAACCTCTTTAAGCCATATAAGATCTAGATCATGTGTCATATTTTAAGTGTATATAAACCAACTGTACAGTGTTGGGGGGAGTAAGGTGAGGCAGCTAAACGACGTATTACAAGAAATTAAATAGTTTTCAAGTTTCCTTTAAACTAAAAACATAAATAGCTGCATAAAGTAAATCAAACACTTCAGAGCAACAGTTTGCAGAAGCTAGGGCCCTGCAACAACTTGATTAATTTATTCTCATCTTTGCTGAATGACAGACATTTCTGAAACATACACTACCCAGATTTGAAATACAGTATATTTGCAGTAATTAAATATTTAAAGTAAATCAATCAGTTGTGAATTCACAAAATATTTTAAACCCGAGTGCTCTAATTAGCCTTTCGCCGGCCCCGCCCCCAGAACGGCTATTGTCCAATCACACATCATAGCAACCGTTACTATCCGACAGCTCCAAACAAAATGTTGAAGCTAAGCCTAATTTACTACTAAGCATTAGCCTCGATAGTAGTCGTGTCTCCTTCGTTTCCCTTCAGAACCTCCTCATCAAGCTCAACCAGCAACAGCCAAGCATGAGTGCTCCCCCCGCCCGCGGCTGGGCGGAGGTCCGCCTCCCAGACTATCCAAGACCCTTTTAGATAAGACACACCGTGCCGGCAAATCAGCGTAATATTACCTCAACCGTGTGTCTTATAAACGCACATTAAGCCTTGGCGCAACAGCGGGTGGTGTCATGATCACGTGATGAATTAATGCCGAGCTCCGGCCGGGAACTAAAAATGAAAGTAAACACGGGCATAAAAAGTTNAAAAACTATGCTTTTAAATGATTAAAAATATTATTCTTAGTGGTAGGAACATGATTTTCACATATGTTTTACAGAAAAGTGTGCTGATTCATAATCTGTTGATTGCACCGGCCTAAGTTGCTCCCAGACCTAGTTAGCCTCCTAGGGGGCGTGGCCAAATTTGGCTTTCACGATCCAGTTCGGGGGATCGGTACGAGCGCGACGAGCCACTCGCCTCCTGAATCGCACGCATGGCGCCAAAGTTACGTCACAGGGAAAGGGTGTAAAGTGAGCGCTTTGGGGGGCCATATCTTCGGAACCACGACAGATTTTGGCACGGGACCACCGCAGGCGGACTCGTCCCAGTCCCCCGAACAACATACTGAAAGATGGGACCGCTAGCGCAAGCCGAAAAAATGTAGTCCACTTTGGCCCAAACAAATGGAGTCCTCTTGCGGCCTATGGCTCCAAGACCCTATTTTTTGGCTGAAATCAGACAAGGGACTTTATTTGTGGGGGGTTTTCTGGAAATTTGACACCAGATTCTAACTGTGCCACCCCACGTGAGCGTACACTGTGAAAATCGTGCCAATCGGTCTCTCCGTTGAGGAGTTATGGCAAAAAAGAGAACGTTTGGCAAGCACATAGTTAAAAAGGCAGGAAAAGTGCCCATGCGGCCCAAACAGACCCTTTAATTGTTCCGAACATCACGAAATCGACGTATGTGGTTCGGGCCGGAGTCGGGATGCACCAAAAAAAGTTTTGTGCGCCCACGACAGACGGAGGCTGAACCTTCAAATCGGGCCTTCTGGCCAAAAACTATGCTTTTTAATGATTAAAAATAGTAATCTTAGTGGTAGGAACAGGATTTTCACATATGTTTTACAGAAAAGTGTGCTGATTCATAATCTGTTAATTGTACCGGCCTAAGTTAACCTCGTTAAGGCGTCCCTTTAATATTCAGCCTTTTAAAGTTTAAACTTCCCAGTACATTGTGAGCTCAAACTCGGCTTCTCCTTAACCTAGAGCAGTGGTTCTCAACCTTTTTTCATTGATTTACCCCCTGTGAAATATTTTTTCAGCCAAGTACCTCCTAACCAGCGCAAAGCATTTTTGGTTGTAAAAAAAAAAACTAAAACAGAGCACTGTGCCATCAGTGACTGATTTATTCAACTTGGGAACTGATAAACATGTACAAAATTCAAACATTTGGGGAAAAAAAACTATTTTGAACATTTTAAATGTTAGTGATCCATAACTAAATGTATTGGAAATATTTATCATCACTAAAATGTAGTGATTCAAGTGTTCATTTTTGCATGAATGCTATTTTTTAAATATATGTATATTTTCTCATGTACCCCCTGAAGTGCCTTCACGTACCCCTGGGGGTACGCATACCCCCATTTGAGAAACAATGACCTAGAAACTCCAAATTTTTACTGTAGCTTCAAGTGACCCTCAGGTCTGACCGACAAAATTTACAGGCTGCTCGGCCATTCAGAAAGGTTAAAGGTCACCCCACCCTTAATGGCTGTAAAAGACACCCATTTTTGGCCATTTTTCAGGGGGTAGAGGGGTCCCTGAATGACATCAAATGAAAAAATTCATGAGAGTAGGTACTCATCAACTATACATGCTCCCCACATTTGGTGCAGACTGGACATTGGGGAGTGGTTCAAAAAAATCCACAAAGGTGGTCTGCAGCATTGGTCAGAAAATCAATCATTATATTTACAGATGTTTTGGTCCATAGCTGAACAAGTAGACACAGGAAAGGAGTAGATTGGATGTACGGTCCTTAAATGGCGCTTTACATCAAGCGGTCAGAACTAACCGTCAGGGATCATCTCAGCCCCTGAAGGGTTAAAAAAATCTGAAAATATTTCCCGGAGTAGGTGTGTATGGTCTATATACACAGTAAAAATCTCATCCAGATTGGAGTTTGGGAAGTGGGTGAAAAAAATCCAAACATGTGGTTTGCAGAACCTGTCAATAAATTAAACGCTTTTAATTTACAGATGTTTTGGTCCATATGTTCCTAATCAACTTCCTGCTTATTTTCCAACATGAAAGGAACAGCCAACAAGAAAATCCAAGCATTAGCTGATCAGAAAATTCCCACCACCAACCAATAAAAAAAAAATTAACTGCCAAAGAAATATTTTAGCTGCAGTGCTGAGGGCGTCCACTAGGGGCACTCAAGAGCAGTCCACACAGCCAATCAGAAAATTCCCACCACCAACCAATCAGAAAAATCAACTGCCAAAGAAATATTTTAGCTGCAGTACTGGAGTGTGTCCACTAGGGGCACCTAAGAGCAGAGCAGTTCACACACTTTTTAGGGATTAACATCTCTATGGGGTCATATTGTGAAAATTAGTCAGAACATTTATTAGGGCAAAAGAAGCCTCCTCTAGGGTTTTGGTTGTGTGGACCGGGTAAATGTCCACACAATGGTGAATGTCCACACAATGTTGGTCTCCCGTCAGGGGTTGGTCCACACAAACCCATAAAAACAAGTGCACACACACACACACACACACACACACACAAAAAAAAAAGCCATTTTAAAATTATGAATGAATACATCCAAAAGTTAGATTGTTGCCACTTTCTGAGCAAAGAAATAATTCACAGAAAAGAGAAAAGTTATTTCTGTCTAGAAGCACTTCCTCATGAGCTTGATCATGTCACAATAAAAGCTGTCTGGGTGGGTCATCCGCAGGACAAAACAGGTCAACAGCCACGCGTTTTCTGCACTCCACTGAAGCGGTAAACAAATAAAAAAATAAACAGCTCAAAGGTAATACCAGCTTTAATATATGAGGCCGTTTATGCAAATACAGACACAAAAGCATGCGGACTTACCGAGCATCCCATTCATAAAAGTCGGCTGCAGCTCCTTGCGCAGGCCCCCAGCGGGTCGGTGATAATAATAAAGGAGGCGCGCTCAGGACTAAAGGAGACGTCAGGCTCAGATCTGCTCTTTGGGCTTAAAGCGGCGCCGTTCAAGCGCTCGGGTCAGCCTTTGTGCTGTTAGAGAAACACGCCAGCTGCAGCCCCTGCATCCTCACAAACGATGCTTCTGCTTAGAGGCGCACCAACTCACAAAGCCTCCTGTGGTGCGAGTGAACACGCCCTCCATCCATGTCTCCTTAAAGACGCAGGAGGCCGCGATGACGCCATCACGCAGGCAATCAAACGTGCGGAAAGAGAGGAGGATGCCCAGGCCCGGTGTTTCACCCACTTCATGTTTCAGAGAAAATAAATATATTAAAAATTATTATTGTGAGAATGGTAAAAGAAGGGCACCCCCCATTTAAACATCTCCAATTGTTCTCTGTTTGTTTATGTTCTCGGATTTAAACATCTCCAATTGTTCTCTGTTTGTTTATGTTCTCGGATTTATATTCTTACGTTTGGGATGCAGGTAATCGAAGAATGTTAGAAGTGAGCTCACTGTACAGGAAGCAGCAGGTATTGACAGACTAGTGATGTAATAGGCCTACACTGACTTCGCCACAAGGTGGGGCAAGCTGCCTAGTAATACCGGTGAGATCACGACAGTCCCATTATATAACAGAACTGCCGTGACTGAGCGGGTGGCGAGCTGTTCATGCTGTTTCTGTGCTTTGTTAACAGGTAAGAATCTCACAGGTTATGTGTCCTGTGTGAAGAATGAGTGAATAAATGAGAAGGCTGCCCGTGTATTTTGTAGCCGTTTTGTCAGTGAAAATGACGACGCTGTTTTAGTTTGAGTAGCCATGTGCTAGTCGCACATAGAGGCTAAGCTAACATAAGCCTCGGGACAAGCTGTGTTAACACTGTGCAGTGTGAAGCCTGTAACTAAGATGTACGACTGTGAGCTAGAATGGAGATTCATGTATGCATTTCTTTACCTACGACAGTCCCATTATATAACAGAACTGCCGTGACTGAGCGGGTGGCGAGCTGTTCATGCTGTTTCTGTGCTTTGTTAACAGACCCCGTAAATAAAATGCACAAAATGTCCAACGACTGGCTGGTCATTTGAGGGGTGCAACATTATAAACGTGTATTTTGTTAAAAAACACTTGTAGATATGTTAGCATGATGCAAACGTATTCTGCTGTTTGACAAATTATGTAAAAATGTGAAAAAATCCTTATTATATTTATAGGAACTTTTCAGCCATTTTCAAATGTATTAGTTACAACTATCTAACCACATCTTTTTTTCATGTTTATGAAATTGTATTGACGTTTCAAGTTTATTCAATTTGTTCAGTCATCAAAGTAATAGATACTGCCCTACCTCCACTAACATATATTCAAATACATATCTAAGTATCTACACCATCCACATACAAACACATGAACTCTTGAACATTTCATAACTGAACATGTTTAGGCAGAAGCAAAAGCTTGTAATATTGCCTAAACTACATACTTATCAGTTGTTCAATTCCCTCAATGTGACTATAATAAAAATTAAAACACAAACGCATCCACCAACGTTAAATGAATAACCTTCAAAATATTTATCTGAGAAGTGTTTTTTTTTTCTTTCTTTTCAATCCCCACCATACCAAACCGATTCACCTTACTTTACTAAATGTGCATTACTACTACCATATCTTCCAATATCAATACTGTGTTCCAAACCCAACTACCGGTATCATTATAATTAACATAACTTGCCATTATTTTATCTTTATACATTCTTTTAAATCTGGAGATGTTTGTACAACTTTTCATTTCAATACTTAAGGAGTTCCATGATCTAACTCCATAGACCGAAACACACTTCTGTTTTAGAGCAGTGCGATTGTGGCAAGGTGGACAAACGAGGGCCCGGGTGGGATTTGAACCTCAGATCCCCGGGTGAGAGTCACACTCTTTGGGTACCTTTGGCTGACTGGTTAGCACACGTGACTCTCACCCGGGGGTCTGAGGTTCAAGTCCCGCCCAGGCCCTCGTTTGTCCACCTTGCCACACGAGCATAAGGTGTTTTAAAGTGATATCTTTATCTATGGTCTCTGTTTAGAGAAATAGCTTTTACGTCACACTGTAGACCTGTAAGCTAAAAGTTAGCCTCAGCAGACCAAACGGTTCTCATTTCCTAGAATTTTTTTTTTACAAACCTTTTACAGCATCATCAGTTTTGTATTAACATGGCAGAAATTTGGGTTTGGCTATGGTCCAACTAATAATAATGCTTCCCTGGTCTCTGGTCAGGTCCCTTCTTATTTTAAGAACGCTGTAATCCACCCGCTTCTTAAAAACCCAATCTTGATCCATCTCTCCATAGCAGCTTCAGATCCCCCTCTAAACTCCCGATCATCTCCAACATCTTGGAAAAGTATGTGCCTAAACAACTCACAGCTGCTCTTGATGAACATAACATCTATGATAGTCTCCAGTCAGGTTTTTGTAGAGCTCATTCTACTGAAACATCTCTTCTCAGGGTCTCTAATGACCTTCTGACTCACAGTGATGCAGGGAACTGTTTTGTTCTGGTTCTGCTGGACAGGGGTGATTCTAGCATCAGAGGTTTAGGGATGCTGAGCACCCAGAGAGATGCTCGCCCAGGCAAGATAAATTTAGCTGTTTTGCACATTTTAACACAATTGCATTTCCATATTTGTGAAAGAAAAGAAAAACACATTTTTCACAAAGTACAAACAATGCTATCAGTTTTAGAACAATCTGGTCCAGGTTTGAAGAGTCTAGGTCAGTGGTTACCAACCTTTTTTCCACGAAGAGGCCCTTGCCCATGTCCAAGACAAGCCAGCCCCCTTTACACTCATACAGAGTTAGAACTCTTATATGGAGCTTTGATTATACTATTGAGTGTGTCACTGGAATTTTAAAAATGTAATTTTTACAAATATAATTTTGGTAACCTTACAATCTCAGCACAGACTAAATTGTGGGGTCACGGACCCCAGACTGGGACCCCCTGGTCCAGGTGTTGTAGTTTTAGAATAACATCAGATTAAAGATGCTCATGAGTGGAAAAAATGGTTGGAATTGCTCTTTCCTAATTGGAAATTAGATAGGAACTTCAGCTTTGTCTGAATTTCCTCAACAGTTTGACTTTACAATTGGCACCCCATAGGCTTCAATTAAATGATTTCAACTGTTCTTTAAAAGGGTTTGGCTTGTCTGAAACAACACAACCCCACCACTTTGTCTGTGATAGAATGCTCTTGTGGCTTCTTTAGCATCAGCCTGTTCAGTTACTAAGGAACCTGCTTTTGAGCAGCACAGAAATAACTCTGAGGAACATCACAGACTGTCAGAGTCACCCTGAAAAGCTTTAACCCACGAGGGTTCAGTCTTTATTCTAACAGCATTTTCTCCACTGTGTTCATCTCTCTGTCATCTGAGTTCACTCTGTCATTTCCTTTTGGTTTGGGGGTCTGTACGTGGTGCACGCTCTTGTCCATGTAAGGCCCTAAAAACCAGAACCAGGATCTTGAAATGAACCCTGAAGTTAACCAGCAGCCAGTGAAGCTGGAAGAGGAGCGGAGTGACGTGGGTGTGTTTGGAGGACTTGGTCAGCAGCCTAGCACAGGCATTCTGGACCACCTGTAAACGGTTCAGAGAGGTTTTGCTCGGACAAGTGAAAAGCCAGTTGCAGTAGTCTAAGCGTGAGGAGATGAAGGTGTGGAGAACAATCTCAAGTTCAGAGCAGGACAGAATGGGACTCAGCTTAGCAATGTTCCTGAGATGGAAGAAGGGAGAGCGAACAAGAGAACTGACATCCAGGGTGAGAGCTGGGTCAAAGGTCAGTGTGGCACAGGATCCTGGTGGACTGGTCATACTGGGCTTTGAGACAATGGATTTTCTCTGATCTTACTTCTGAACCGAGGGGATATGTTTGTTCAGAACTTTTGTGTTTTGTCTCATAATGGTGTTTCACATATCCAATTTTAATATGTGTCACAGTTTCTGAACATATGAGAAAAACAGGTTTTGTGCCACCAGTGGGAAGAACAAAGAGAAACGACTTTGTCCACTTTGGATTAAATGCTCTATTTTTGCTGTCCACGTTCCCTTTTTTATGTGCTGCCATTTGTTCTTTTTCCTTCTTGTATCCGTCTCACTGCCTGAATTTCTCATTCTCTCCGCCGCTCTGCTAGCCTAGAAATCTAGACAGATAGTAGCAGAAACAATATTATTTTGCTTCAAGTCAGTCTAACCATGCTCCGTCAGACAGCGCTCTATCAGTTTGGTGGGAGGGATGTTACTTCGACTGAGTAAAGATGGTGAAAATTTGTTTGAAATGGCTTTGGCATCAACTTTGGACCATTTAGACTTGGGCTTTTCTTTGAGTCAAGAGCAGTTATTTAGAAAAATGATGTGTTTTTGTCTTATTCGACGGTGTATGGCGAACTACCCAGTTGACTGACATCTGTAGCGGTGAGTAAATCATGTTGTTCACTGTCCAATAGCATGTGGAGATAGTTTGAAAGACAGCCGTAGATTCTGCCTCGCGACTGAGCTCTTCCAGTGGGTCATGGCCAGACTAAATATTCACATAAATAGGATGGCTTGCCAGGCTACCACTCTCATCCTCTCTGCCTGGATATCTCAGTTTATTTTTGCTATTTATCAAAGTTTCCTTGCTAGAATGCAAAGCACTTATTGTCTTGGTCATATCACCTGGTGGCTAAATTCACATACAATTGACCTGTAGGTTTCCATGGACACTAGAATGCAACAGCTGCACTGGTCAGACGCGCTCATTAAGGTTATAAATGGTGATCTTTAGGCTCAGGTCCACACGAGACAGCATTTTGGTCCAAACCCAGACCGAGGTCCGTCTTTCAGTGACCTCCACTCTAGAAGCTATAGGAGGCTCGCTGAACGGGTCCGGCCAGCAGTGCGAATAGCTTCAGCGGTACTGGTAACAAGGATGATACAACAGTTGTCACGGGTGGTGATGAGAGTGTCGAGACTCATAAACAAGGAATGAATGGTGTGTGTGAGGATACAAAGAGCTCAGTTAGAGGCGAGAGAAAGCGTCAATGACTGAGCATTTGACAGATGAGAGGAGAGCTTTTGTGGGTTGAAGGGTGGGTGGCTGATTGGTGACTGAGCAGGATGTAACCACAGCTGCCTGAAAAGGATATTTACAAAGAATTACAAACACAGGGAAAGTAAAAACATGTTCAAACAAATATATATTAAAGTTGTAATTACAAGAGCAATATATATGACCATGAGGTCTGCATTCAATTTGAATCCTTATTTGTCTCTGAGCTCCTGATGTTGACTCTTGTTTTACTCCTATTTTGGTTGGACGTCCTTTTTTTTTCCTTTAGCTTCATCAGAAAATGTTTTCTTTGTTTCTTTAAAGGCTCTGCCAGGGTCAACATGTTACAATAAATGCTAACCAGGTATAGCTCGTTTGTTCTGGGGTGTAAACATGGATTGCAGCAAAGTATTACTGCTTCCCGCAAGACACGTGACTTTGCGAGACTTCAGGTTACCGGTCTGGAGAGGCTCAAGTATTTGACCACAAGGAGTGGAGGGGGCTGAGAGACAATTCATTCACTCTAGATAGAGTCATTTTAGCAACAACTGGCCTTTAAAATGATCATTGAAGTGTGTTCATAGTAAAACGATTTGACTCTCCCTCACTATACTCTCTATACGCTATACTATATTTAAATCTAGTGGAGTTTATTTCAGTAATTCAGCTTAGACTGAACCAGGCTGGGAAGACTAGATCTGCAATAGGTAAGCAGCTTGGTGTGAAGAAATCAACTGTGGGAGCAATTATTAGAGAGTGGAAGACATACAAGTCCACTGATAATCTCCCTCCAGCAGGGGCTCCACGCAAGATCTCACCCTGTGGGGTTATGATCTCAACCCCATAGAAAATTTTTGGAGGGAGTTGAAAGTCCGTGTTGCCCACCAGCAACAGCCCCAAAACATCCCTGCTCTAGAGGAGATCTGCATGGAGGAATGGGCCAAAATACCCGCAACAGTGTGTGAAAAACTTGTGAAGACTTACAGAAAACGTTTGACCTCTGTCATTGCCAACAAAGGGTTAATAACAAAGTATTGAGATGGAATTTTGTTAAACCAAATACTTACTTTTCACTATACTTTGCAAATAAATTCTTTAAAAATGTTGTCTCTCATAGTGGGAGAACTTGCACAATTGGAGGCTGACTAAATACTTTTTTTGCCCGTGTGTGTGTGTGTGTGTGTGTGTGTGTGTGTGTGTGTGTGTGTGTGTGTACTCACCGGCCACTTTTTTAGGTACACCTGTCCTACTGCTCATCAACACAGATGACTAATCAGCCAATCGCATGGTGGCAACTTATTTAGACATGTTGACATGGTCAAGACGATCCGCTGCAGTTCAAACCGAGCTTCAGAATGGAGAAGAAAGGTGATTTAAGTGACTTTGAACGTGGCATGGTTGTTGGTGCCAGACGGGCTGGTCTGAGTATTTCAGAAACTGCTGATCTTCTGGGATTGTCACGCACAACCATCTCTATGGTTTACAGAGAATGGTCCCAAAAAGGGAAAACATCCAGTGAGCGGCAGTTCTGTGGGCGACAATGCCTTTTTGATGCCAGAGGTCAGAGGAGAATGGCCAGACTGGTTGGAGCTGATAGAAAGGCAGCAGTAACTCAAATAATCACTCAAACCAGCTCCGGTGGCCTAGTGGTAGAGTGTCCGCCCCGGGACTGGGGGATCGGGGTCCAAATCCCGGTTGGGTCATACCAAAGACTTTGAAAAAATGGGACCCAATGCCTCCCTGCTTGACACTCAGCACTAAGAGGTTGGATTGGGGGTTAAACCACCAAATAGTTCCCGAGCACGACCACAGGTGCAGCTCACTGCACCCCACCACGGGGATGGGTCAAATGCGGAGATGTAATTTCACCAGTGTGTGATGAATACTTGGGACTTTAACTTTAACTTTACAACCAAGGTATGCAGAAGAGCATCTCTGAACACACAACACGTGGAACCTTGAGGCAGATGGGCTACAGCAGCAGAAGACCACACCGGGTGCCACTCCTGTCAGCTAAGAACAGGAAACTGAGGCTACAATTCACACAGGCTCACCAAAATTGGACAATAGAAGATTGGAAAAATGTTGCCTGGTCTGATGAGTCTTGATTTCTACTGCAACATTCAGATGGTAGAGTCAAAATTTGGCATCAACAACATGAAAGCATGGATCCATCCTGCCTCAGGCTGGTGGTGGTCAATCAATCAATCAATCAAATTTTATTTGTATAGCGCCTTCCACTGCCTTTACAGAAGCCCAAGGCGCTGAACAAAACATTAAAACAACAAGAGCAAAAAGACAGTAGGACAGATTAAAACTGCATAAAAAGTGACTAAAATAACAAAACAGATACGATAAAATAGAAAATAAAACAGTAAAATTATAAAAATCCATATTACATAAAAGCCAAACGATAAAAGTGAGTCTTCAAACGACTCTTAAAGACCTGCAGTGATGGGGACTGTTTGACAACAAGTGGGAGCTCATTCCACAGTGTAGGAGCCAGGACAGAAAAGGCCCTATCACCTCTTGTTCTCAGCCTTGTTCGTGGGACGACAAGCAATTCCTGGTCAGCTGAGCGAAGAGAGCGCACAGGGGCATGCATCTGAAGCAACCCAGCCAGATATGGTGGAGCACCACCATGAAGGGACCGGTAGACAAACAACAAAACCTTAAACTTAGCCCGGCAATCCACAGGGAGCCAGTGTAGGGAAGCCAGGACAGGAGTAATGTGTGTGTTTTTTTTCGAGCCAGTCAGAAATCTAGCTGCCGAGTTCTGAACCAACTGCAACCGCTTCAGTGCTGCCTGACTCAGCCCGACATACAGTGAATTGCAGTAATCAAGCCGCGATAAAACAAATGCATGCAGAACAGACTCGAGATGCGCCCTAGACAACATAGGCTTGATTTTTGCCAGACGGCGCAAATGAAAAAAACAGGTTCTTACTACCTGGTTTATATGGGTTTCAAATTTAAGATTGCAGTCAATTACAACTCCGAGACTTCTGACAGAAGATTTCAAGTAGGGTGTCAATGCATCCAAATCGGGGGCAGAGCTTACACAGCCCTTGCTAGAAGGGAGGAATGTAAGAAGCTCGGTCTTGCTCTCATTAACATGGAGAAAGTTTGCTGCTAGCCACAACTTCACCTCATCCAGACAAACCTGGAGATTCTTAATAGAACCACCCATCTCAGGAGTCAGGGGAAAATAAATCTGGCAGTCATCTGCATATAAATGAAATTTAATGCCATGATTGCGCAGGATTACGCCCAGTGGTAGCAAGTAAAGGGCGAAGAGTAGTGGCCCCAGGACTGAACCCTGAGGTACCCCCCAGCGCAGGTCCTCCCAGGGGGACACAGAATTGGCCACCATCACACAAAACCTCCTTCCCTGGAGGTATGACTTTAGCCATTCAAGAGCTGACCCCGTAATCCCTACCCAGCGTTCCAGTCGATCCAGTAGAATGTTATGGTCGACTGTGTCAAAAGCGGCTGTCAAGTCCAGTAACAGCAGCACCACAGCAGTACCCCGATCCAAAGACATATAAATGTCATTCATCACCATCAATAGTGCAGACTCAGTGCTATGTCCAGCCCTAAATCCAGACTGAAATGTCTCAAACATGTTAAAATCATCTAAAAATGAGACCAGCTGTTGGTAAACAACCTTCTCCAATAATTTAGAGATAAAAGGCAGTTTGGAGATAGGCCTGTAATTTGCCAGGATAGACGTGTCAGAGCCTGACTTCTTCAGTATTGGCTGGACCACTGCTGCTTTTAGAGATGATGGAACTTGACATGAGGACAGGCTACTATTTATAATGGTTAATATAAATGGGCCCAATAAGGAAAATGCCTCTTTCCAGAGACGGGGGGGCAATGGTGTGGGGGACATTTTCTTGGCACACTTTGGGCCCCTTAGTACTATTTGATCATTGTTGCAACGCCACAGCCTACCTGAGTATTGTTGCTGACCATGTCCATCCCTTTATGACCACAGTTGACCCATCTTCTGATGGCTACTTCCAGCAGGATAATGCACCATGTCATAAAGCTGGAATCATCTCAGACTGGTTTCTTGAACATGACAATGAGTTCACTGTACTCAAATGTCCTCCACAGTCACCAGATCTCAATCCAATAGAGCACCTTTAAGATGTGGTGGAACGGGAAATTCGCATCATGGATGTGCAGCAGACAAATCTGCAGCAACTGTGTGATGCTATCATGTCAATATGGACCAAGATCTCTGAGGAATGTTTCCAGTACCTTGTTGAATCTATACCACGAAGGATTAAGGCAGTTCTGGAGGCAAACGAGGGTCCAGCCCGGTACTAGCAAGGTGTACCCAATAAAGTGGCCGGTGAGTGTATTTACACACAATACTGGAACAAAAGCTTAATGTTCTTTGATTAAATAAAAATAGTTTACATTATATTTAAAAAGAGCCAAGTTGATAACGGTATTCAGAGACATGTGCATTTTTATAGCTCTGTCATAGTTTTCCTAAAACATCAGAAATAGAGATGGTGTAAGGGTTTCATCAGTAAGTGCTTTTCATGTACTTGCCATTCTTGCATTTTTCCTACTTTACCTTTACTAGCATTCTTTACATTGCATTAAATAACATGTAAACAGACTACATTTATGCCAAACTTTTCTTGTCTTTGAGCTTAGAGGATCTTACCTGTAAAGCCACTTTTATCACATTAAGGGAATCCCCCTTGCTCCTGGGAACAATTAGCACCAGTAAAACACAGTACCTGATATTATAATTCAAGTACAGAATGATCAGAATAAACAAAGTGGCAGATTTTTTCTGCAAAAACCGTGAAATCGTATGAAACATAACTTTGGAATATATACAAGACTGCTATCTGATCAACTATACTGGCATGAAAAAGCAATACATATTCTACTTCTCTATAAAATAACAAACATCAACATTTAGTCTACACTTTTCTGTGTTTCTCTGTCCTTATTTTAGTCACCAGTCAAAATGAGTTAGCCATGGTAGAGAAATGGGCTCTGATGGTTTCCATCAAACCCATTCAGAATTAGGACGCATTAAGTAGATCCCACGAGGAGACACCGAAACGAAAAACAGAAATTTGACAGACTTGTTGATGTGAAGCTTCCTCTGAGTGTCTTAGGAGGGCCAGGGTGTGAGTGAGCTACATATTTCTGTCAGTCGCACAAGATGAAAGGCTACGGGTGTTTGGTGAAAGAATTAGAATACGTTTAAGCTACAGAAAAAAGAAAATGCCACAAATGTAATATTTAGTTTGCAAAATGGAGCTTCTAAGTTTGTCAGATATGTGATGCAGGTCACGGTTGTTCACTGAAATGATACATTTATAAAAAAAACAATTCTCTTGAAAGCATTTTTAATCCTCAAACCCATCTGCATGATCTCCCCTTGTCATGTATGAAATCAGTGTCTCCCAGCACCTGTCTCTCCTCCTCCCAGTCTTCAGCATGCTTGCACCGGATCTGTCTCTTCTTCAAATTCCTCCCTTGAACTTGTGCTCTTGTGCATTCAAATGATGTCTTTGCTGTTGCTGGAAGAATTAGGTCATTCCTGCACCGTGGGATCCAGTGTCAGAAACCACGTTATATTTCCCAACCATGCACAAAGGTCCACCGAGGACTGACCCTGCAAAACTGTTGTCTGCAAAGCCTGATACGGTTTCTGTTTTCTTTAAAATCATTGTTTATACATCAGCTGTAAAGCTCTTCTAATCCTCTCATATGCCAGCATTATAAATCCCCTGACTAATTTGCCACTGAATGCTGAAATATTCCATCACATTAAAAAAATGTTCTGATGATTCATGAAGAAAGGGCCCCATAAAATGCATATTTTAGAGAGCTACCGTGAAAACAATCAGAATTCCCCCCTCATTGCAAGCATGTTCACACCGCACATTTGTTAGACTAAATTTCAAGACTGTTTTATTCACTTTGGGTTCAATTCCAGCACAGCAATGTCCCATGGAACGTTTGTGATGAACCAGCATGTGCAAAAGTGTTGCAAAAAACAAAACTGCATCAATATTTTTCCTCATAGCAAAAGAAAACACATTTCTAGAAATCAGATATCCGCCTTGATACACTGCAACATGTTAAACACACACACGCCATGACTGTCTGCATTTACACATTTAACAAATAAAACTTGTGATCACTTGTTTGTTTTTTTTCCCCTATAAAAATATTTTAAATAACAATATTCTGGATCAAACCAAGGTTGTAAAATATACAAGTTGTTGTGGTTTAAGATTTTAGTGTTTACAAGAGACAAAAGGTTAAGGTTGTCTTTAGAGGTCGACCGATATTGATTTTTCTATTGCCGATACCGATATATAGGAGACACGGTCAGCCGATGGCCGATATGTACTGCCGATTTTCATGGCCGATATCTCGACATTTTCCACCATATTTTCATGCTAAAATGTCACTAATAACATCAGTTGATGCACAAAATTTCCAAAGCTGAATCCGTTTTTGAAAACTGAAAGTAACTGTTAAATCTTAACTCATTCACTGCCATTGACGACTTTAATCGTCAATTGCATTTTTTACGGGGCGGGCGTCGGAACGAGCCCCCGCACCGTGAGAACAAACGTCACGTGTCTAAAGCGAATCTTCACCCGTGTATGTCACACATCACGTGATCAGGAAGCAGAAAATCAATGAATTAGGAGATCGTTTTGAGACGCTGCTGTGAAAAAAAGCAATGCGCCAACCGGAAATGCTTCTGCCGCTCACGTTTCAACAACAGATTGTGAAAGAACGGATAACGCTAGAAATACAGTGGTTCTTCCTGATGTAAGAACTGAGTCTACTCTTTCTTTTGGTAGTTTTGGTGTTTACATGATCATAGAGCACAATGTTCTGTGACTCTTCAAAAAACAGTAGAAACGCTCAAAAACGCTGGCAGTCAGGGGCTTTCTGATCAGAAAACGTCTGGCAGTGAATGAGTTAACTTTGTGCGCTACTCAGTGCTAAAGTCAAACACCAAAATAAAGTTAGAGTATTTACTTTGCAGATGTTATTAGTGAACATAAAAATACATTTAAATTAATTCGGCAGCAGCACCGGGCCGGGCCAAATATCGGCCGATGTATAAAAAACGATAAATATCGGTCTACCTCTAGTTGTCTTTCCAGGAAACTTTTCTACTAAAACAATTCTATAAAAAAGTAGATATGAGGAAAAAAATAGAGCTTTCAGCTAAGCTATTGATGTGAAACTTTTGGTAGACATTTGCACATCTCTGACAGAGTTATTTTTTTACTTTTCTGAATGTTTTTCATATCATACATATATAAAGTGTAGCTGTGATGTGATGCTATCATTTGAACCTAGATGATTTGTGCGTTTGGTCCTCGTTTTCCTTGAACAAGATTACAGAACATTGCACATCATGAAAGCTGATTTATCTGCTGATGCCGGCTCACGATCAACATCCTCAGACTACTGTAAAGGTGCCACAATGCTTTAATGTGATTCATAACAATGTCACTAGTGATGTTCGGGAAAAGTCTGAGCTTGAAGCTGATTGGTATAAATATCTGGTAAACAATATGAGACAAGTACATATAGTAAACACAAACTGCAGCTCCAGCAGTGATCCGAGTGGAGGCCTCGAAGGCAGAGTCCATTCCTCAGTCTCATGTCGTCCTTCAAGTCTGATTTTGTTTTTTCCAGTCCAGTCTTAGCAAGCCAAGTGGTCCATACTCTATGGATTGATTTTCATAAAGCTCTCACCATGAACAATAATACACACATTTTTTTAAACAAAGACTTGTTCTTTTCTGGACTTTCAGTTCTGATCTTCCTTCTTCACATCCATCAAATTAATTCACCTACAAATCTTCAGATGATTGTCTTTTCATGAAATACAGATTACAGCAATTAAATAACCAAACACGCTAAACACAATCTCTCTCTCACACACACGCACGCACACACTCTTCACAGAGAAGAAACACTGTTTAAGATGCCTGCAGTGCTTACATACTGAGCAAAATCTCGGTTGTGACAGAACAAGAGAAAGGGAGAGCAAAATATGTAGAGAATCCAAGAAAAACTAAATCAAGGCTCCTCTTCAAGGTCCTGTTGGTGGAAGGAGAGCTGTGTGTCAAACAAAGGAGGAGAAGCCTGCGGTAGGCGCCTGAGCGGCACAGCCCAGGCTGCTGGGGGGCCGGTACAGAGTGCTGTGCTGGCTGGGGGGTTCAGAGGACAGCAGGGAGGGAGTAGGAGTCCGGCTACCCTTTGGCCTAAACAAAGTGCCCTGGGCCTGGGGCTGTGGGGACGGCGAACTCTGGGGGAGGAGTGGGGGAAGAGGTGGAACGGGTGGCGGGTGCTGTCGGGACTCCTGCTCCACCAGGGGCTCGGGCTGCGAGAACCCGTACGCAGGCGGACGAGACACGCCTTTCTGCTGCCGCCGCCAGGAGTTGTAATAGGTGGGGTCACTGATGTAGTGGTTGACAAAGGAGTGGGTCTTCTGCCGGCTCTGATCCACTTCGTATTCGCTGTCGCTGCCCTGTGAGCAGAACAAAAACCACTTTAAAGGTATGATAGGTGTGTTTTCACGCTCTCAAATCAAGGCTAAACACTATTTCTACTATTTGAGTTTTTCATTGATAAACCACACAGCACTTGAGTCATAGAACACAGCAGAAAACCTCTACACACAACTCTAAATCTATTAATGCATGACATTCTCTATAGGGGGAGATAATCACTTCTATTGAGAATCTGTCAGACACACTGTAGGCGCTCACCCGTAGCTCTGTGGAGCACAAATATGATAAGTGCACGCAAGAGTGTCCTAGAACAGGACAAAACGGATATTTACAACATTAGTTTGTTTTTCTTGTAATCAGAAGTGTGTTATGAATGATTGTGTGGGTGAACCCTGCTGTTCCGCTGCATTGTGCATGCTCAAAAACACAAACGAGTAGAGGGAAAAAGGAAACGGTAGAAAGTTACTCTCTGAGTCAACATTAGGCTCTTGGCTCAGTGTGTTAGGCTATGTGCTTACTCATCTATTGAGATACTACAGCTTAGCAGATGCTGAAGCACCATTTATTTGGACAAGTAGCAGGTGAATGGTGGGAGGCGATGCAGAGGAAAAGAATGACACCAGGTTGTGTCTCCAGGGAGAACACTGTTTGTTCAAACCAGCTTGAGCAATGTTCTCACTGAGCAGCTACCAGCTGAATTAGTCAGAAAGACCCGGTGCAAAAGGGTGGTGGATTGAGGAAGGCATGTTTGTAATCCATTACAACCTGCTTTTCCAACTCATCCTTCTGTGCTTTACTTATTGTTGACACTGCTCAATGAGCAGCAGCCCTTTAATTAACTAATTATTAATTAGATTTGGTGTTATGGCACACACGGGGAATGAGAAGTCACTTCCCCTGTTGAGGAGGTGATGTTAAAAGAGAACGACAGAGCTGTTCTAACAGAGGGCCTTGGGTTTTAGATGATCCACTTGAGGCAGATTATCTCGTGAAATGTTAATTTGTCGCCTGAAATGCTGCCTCATGATTGTACAACTGTTGTGTTTTCAAATCAGCAAAGTGGTGGTTATGACAAAAAGAGACATGGAGAGGAAGGAAAGTCAGTGGATGAAAGAAAAGTTAAACAAAGTGGAATGAAATTTGTATTTCGTTGGTCTAGGGGACTTTGTCACTTTTCAAAGTCTTATGAATTTTTACTTTTTAGGTTCATTGCTGATTCCAGACATGTGATTTGGTGCCGGCCGTAAGCCAGAACCACTGCTTACCTGAGAGTCTGATATCTCAGAGGGTTTTTCAGTCAGGCTGCTGCTCTCTGCTGGAATCAGGTCATTATACTTAGTACTGACATCCTCATCTGAGTAGTGCAGACTTCCAGGACTCGGTCTTGGAGGAGACCTGAAAAAATGGAAATAAAGCACAGTAGGACTGGTGAGTGAACTTTTAAAGTTTATTTAAAAAAACAAAACTAAACAGATTTTTGCACAGTGGATAAGAGTTAAAATGATACTAAAAGACTCTTTAATTCCTGTATTTGACAATGGGCTCCACGGTGGAGCAGCTGGTCGTACTGTTGCTTCACAGCTAGGTCACAGGTTCAAATCCCAGCTGTGGTTTTATGTATTCATGAGTTAGCACGCCCTCCGTATATGTGTGTAGGTTTTCTCTAGGCTCTCCAGCCTCCTCTCACAGACCAAAAACAGGCATGTTGTGTTGATTCATGGATGTCATTAGGCCCATTTTGGGTGAGCTTCACCCCTGTTGGATTTTATGAATTGGTATTAATTTATGTCTGTACAGCATTAGTAGCATGCTCGTGTCTGTAAAGTGCTATATAAACAGGGTACCAATTACACAGAGGCTTCCGGGGAAGCCCAGTGAGATTGGGGGGGGGGGGATGTCTACTTTGCCTTGGTCCCCAAAATGCCTTGAAACAGCCCTGGGTGTGGGACTGAGTTTCGAAGGTGATCTGAATTCTATCAAATAAATAAATATTACATGCTTATAAATTATTGCTTTATAAAGATAAAAAGGAACCAAAACCAGTAATAACCCTCCCATACATCAAAGGAACGACAGAAAAAATAGTAGCAACAATGAAAAAACACAAGATAAACACACCAATCAAACCACACACAACAGTTAGAAAAAGACTGGTACACCTCAAAGATAAGATTCTAACAGGAAAAAAATGCGGAGTCATTTACGAAATCCCTTGCAAATTATGCAATAAAACATATATAGGAGAAACAGGACGCCAACTTGACACACGAACAGCAGAACACAAAAAAGAATGTGAAAAAGAGACGAGCAGAACACACACAAGAGCAGTAAGACAGGAAGCAGAGAGCACAATGAGGAAATCAGCAGTCACAGACCATTGCACCAGAGAAAACCACATCATGGATTGGGACAGAACAAGGATTGTCAACACTGAACAACAGAAATATAAAAGATGGAAAAAGGAAGCTATCGAAATAAGGAGACGTGGACATGGCACCATGAACAGGGACGACGGGGTGTACACGTTGGACCACGCATGGGACTGCGTCATCGAGGAGGAAAGCGCGGGCAGCAGGGGGCGATATCGTCGTCCCCTGCTGCCCACGCATAAACGGAAGCGGAAGTGAAGCTACTTTTAGCAGCTTAGCTCAGAAGAAGGCCACAGTGATGGTCGAAACGTCAGCATAATAAGGTAAAAAAGATCTCCTATCTGTGTTTTATAAAGAACGAAAAGTTAAAGGATTAAATCAGACAGACACAGGATGAATGTACCGAAGGTGTGCCTGTTTGTTTTCCTGTGTGTCCCTGTGATGGACCTGCCCAGGATATATGGTAAATGGTCTGCATCTAAGTCACAGGACTCCAAAGTGCTTTACAGTACAATCATTCACACACTGATTGTGATGAGCTATATTATTATATATAAACCATATTATTATTATATAGCCACAGCTGTCCTGAGGTACACTGACAGAGGCAAGGCTTCCACATATTCGGCACCACCGGTCCCTCCAAACACCACTAGCCGGCAAGGAGGGTGAAGTGTCTTGACTAAAGACATGACTAACACGGACAGAGCTGGGATTTGAACCAGCAACCCACCAATTACATACCCCTGAGTCACTATTGCCCAACTACAGTCCCTCACTCGCCCACTGACTGCGGGAGATAGGCACCAGATCCCTGTGACCCTGCTGAGGAAAATTGGTTCAGAAAAAGCATGAAATGAGTGACTGATGACATACAGATAACCAATGAAGGGTTCAAAAAGAACTGAGAAAAAAAAAAGCTTTACACCCACAAGCTTCTCTCAAAGGCCTTGTCAAAAATTTCAGAACAAAGTCAACGAAAATTAAAAGGGAGGAATTAATTCAGAGAAGCAGGCATAGTTATATGTACATTCATGGAAGCCTCTATTTCAGGGGAATAAAATCTTTCTGTTCTTTATTCCTCATATCTGAGCAAAGGGCCAGCAGTGGGCTGGTGAGATGCATAGACAGCGTCCTTTAGCCTTCATAAGATGCACAAACAAAATCCTTCACAAAAAAGTACATGTGCCTGCTAATAAAAAAGGCCTTTTGCACCAACTCAAGCTGAATGAGTTTGCAAAAAGAGATTTGAAATTCCTGCAGAAAGGCTGGGTAACTAAGCTTCATGAGTATTTTAATATGAGCACCAAATCAGGTAAAAATTAAAAAAAAGCAAAGACCACAAACTACTTCTGGCTCCAGTCATTAAAACTATGAAGTGAAGCAAAAAGAAAAACAGCTGCAGCTTTGTTTTCTTTCTTTTTCTGAGCGAACGACCTCTGCTGAGTTTTTAAGGTCTGCTGAAATTGATCTAGAAGTGACACAAACATGAGCAGCTACCTTCTAGGGCTGCACGATTTTAGGAAAACCTGTGATTTGCGATAACAGTGCTTAATATTGCGATATCGATATTACTTGCGATAAATGAATAAATACTTAAATCTGCAGTTTTTGTATATATACTTTAGACACACCACTTCATCCTCTATCATTAGTATTAATACAGTAACAAAATAAAATCATGCAAGTTTACGTTACATTGTGATGCTCTCTAAGCTAACTCAGGTGTTTGCTAGCCATCCAAATGAAGTGACGTCCACCTAGGCACCAAGGCATCTAACCTATAAGAACCCAACCGATTGGCCAAATGGGTGAAGGGCTCTATTTGATTTGTCAAAAACTTCATGCTTCCGTTTGATTGACAAAATGTATCATGTGTAGCAAAAATCTGAGATGACCATTAATTGCGATATTTTTCTGTTCTTTGCGATATGCCTATTGCGCATGCTGATATTGCGATAACGATATATTTGCGATATATTGTGCAGCCCTACTACCTTCATATCATTACATCAATGGACTTGCTACATAAATCCAGCTAAAATTAGCAAAGTTCAATCATGGATAACAAAATACCCATAATCAAGATTATTTGGGGCAGTGTTGAATTCACAATGATTTAACACAATTACTAACCATGTTGGAAAACACATTTTGTTTGAAGCAAAAAAAAGACTTGGATTGCTGCTGTGTGAGTCTTCAGAATAAGAGCATCAGTTAGAGGCCTTAACTTACAAAGAAATCATCCCTCTGTAGTATAGAAAAACAGGGGACACACAAAAATACAACAGAACCAAAACATCACTGCGCCAACAACATGAGGATGTATAACAGTAGCAATTTTTGCTGAAAAGCACACGGTCATAAATCATAGTGCATATAGTGCCAACCACAGCCTTAGGTTATGTGTTAAAACACCCAAGCCCATAGTTGTGAGAGCACCATGGAAATCGGAGGCCGAGACCGGAGAGACACTTCGCTCCAGCAGCACCTCCCACTCTCATGCTTTCTTGTATTTTTAATTCCAAAACTTGACAGGATGTCCAGACAGACGTCTGAATCCCTCTGTCAGTGCTTCTCTTCAGCGCTCCTCCTCAGGAACGTCCTGATACGACGCTCATCACTGATCAGTGACGTAGGAAGTGGATTTAGTGCAACATGACCGTTCAGACTGCAGTCGCTTTCAAAAACTTTGGATATGTTTTGGAATCAGTACCACATATGCAAACGACCTGGGTCGGATTGGAAAAAATCGGATCTGTGCTGTTCAACCAGCTCAGTGTCCTAGTGGAATGAGTGACCACCCTGGGACTGGGAGATCGGGGTTCAAATCCCGGTCAGGTCATAGGTGCAGCAGTAGCTCAGGAGGTAGAGCGGGTTGTCCAGTAATCGGAAGGTTGCAGGTTCGATCCCGGCTCCGGCCAGAGAATGCTGCTGTGTGTCCTTGGGCAAGACACTTAACCCGCCTTGCCTGCTGGTGGTGGTCGGAGGGACTGGTGGCGCCAGTGCTCGGCAGCCTCGCCTCTGTCAGTGCGCCCCAGGGCAGCTGTAGCTACATCGTAGCTCATCCCCACCAGCGTATGAATGTGTGTGTGAATGGGTGGATGACTGATTGTGTTGTGAAGCGCCTTGGGGGGTTGTAGAACCCTAAGAAGGCGCTATACAAATACAGGCCATTTACCATTTACCATAGGTGGAGGTCGTTCGTCTGATTACCTCTGTTAAAACTCTGTGAGAGCCGCAGGGTGTTCTTCCGTCTAATCACCTTCATTATAAAGCCGGGGGGGTTGGATCATTTTTCGGCCTCCCCCTAGCTCTCCCGAAATTCAAACACCGAGTTTTATTTAAATTCAAAAGAGAAATAAGCTAAGAATGCTCTTTCAGTACTTTGTCTTGTGTTTTGCATTAAAACAAAGTGTTTTTATATTAATCAGCAGTCTTTGGTAAATTTGAGTGACTGTAGCCATTTCACAAACCCCACTAGAGAGAATAAGAAAGTAAAGTCAAAAGTCTCGCTGCACCCCCTCAGAACAGCTCCAAAGAAAATGACTCTAGAGTCAGCTTTAAGAGGGCTCTGGTACTGTAATCCTGTTGTACTCAGACCAAAGCATTTCACAGACATTTCATTAAGACCTCAAGATATTGCATCAACTTGTAGAAAAAAAAAAAGGGGGGGGGGGTCATACGTCTCCTTTAAGAGAAGCGTTTACTCAGCTGGTTAAAGCAGCAATGGCATGAAAGTAAATGTTTAAACGATGTGAAATGAAAAATTGCTGCATGTGGGAGCAGAGCAGACAAGCGTAAAAAGCTGTGCTGTCAAGTGTAATATTAAGGCGCGGAGCAGACAACCTTGACAACTTCTGAAATAAAATTTAATATGAGCTGAGACACACGCAGGAGTTAAATTACTGCAAGTGTCAAGGGAGCGCTTGGAAGACAACATGACCGTGAAACGGTTGACACAACAAACACCCGTCTCCTTTAGGTTAAAGGCAGTGATGTGAAGAGGGTGGACATTAAAAGGATGCTGTCATGTGAGTGGAGATGAAGAAGGGACATTGAGCCTACTTTTTGAATTATTTAGGAGTGCTGTATTTTCCCTTTCACATGTCTAATTTATCCATTTTTCCTTCATCCTGAAACATCCCACAGGGAGAATGTGCACACCTTCCCCTTCATTAGAAAACAGTATGGGACCAGACTTGACTTCTTCAAAGAGAACGAGCTTCTCAAGCTCCTTTGATCCTTTTCCTGGCCTCCTTGGTCAGGAAGATAGTAGGTCAGCCTACATTTTTGAGCACCTCATGTGCATGAAGACATCTTCCTTTCGGGTGACAAGATTCTAAAACTGCAGCATAAACATCCAAACGTGTCTGGCCATGACCTTTGTGTCTGCAGGAGTTTCTCATGCTGGACAGTTTGTGCAATTCCTCTAATCTAATGTTTACCCCAACATAAGCAAAGAACCAGCCCACTAAAGTCCTGCTGAACATTCTTCATGTTGTGATGACTTTCACAGCTCTGCATTAGAGGCTAAAGGTCAAAGACTAACCAGCTCTGACCCACAATCACTGTGAAGAGCACAGGCAGTTCAGCTGTTATTGTGCTGTCCCCTGTTTGGTGCCTCCACAAATGCAGAATAAAAACAAGTTTTAAAAGGGAAGCATCCAATAAACAGCCGGGTCAAGTAAGACACGGACTGGGAAACATGAACACTGTATTCATGCTAGCCGAACCCCACGTGAGTTAACTCACCGAGTGTAGATGCCATTTTTACGGCAGAAGGAGTTCTTCCCAGAGAGGCGCCGGTTGTTAAGCTCAAGGGCTGGGAAACGTCCCTCATCCAGCCGAACCATTTCTCCATGGGTCAGTGGAAGAGCGGTGCAGTTGGAGTGGTTTCCTGGGCAGGAGAACGACAACATGTCTGTTGTAGAATGAAATGAATGTTTTCTTTAATTTCCAAAGTAAAAATTGCAATCTCAAAAACAACATTTAACATCTTAAATAATGCAAACAATTTTTCATAAAGACAGGTTCGACAACAAAAGAGAAGAAATGTCATCTTGGATGCTCGTCTCACCCGTCTGAGGGTTTTTTTTTACATTCCCTGGTGCCGTGCTTTGATGGCTACACTAAAAACTCCCCTCTATTCTGTCTCACTGCTCCATTTCCATTACAAACTTAATGCTGCTAGATGACAAGAATATGCCAAGAAATTAGGCCCATAGCCATAATATTATTACTGACAGGCCATTACTAATTAACAATGCAGATAAAAAGTCCACTAACATAGATAAATGTCCTCTAATGTGAAAAATGGGTTTCTGGGAGAAGTGACAGTCTTGCACATTCACCCTTTAATACAATGGGAGTCACTTGTGCTGTAGTTATATAATTACTCTCAATCTAATTAATGAGCCCAGCATTAAAGCTTCTGCCAAGCTATTTATCCTGCTATTGATCCTCACTGCAACTTGAGTCGGACGATGATATTTGTCCACTTCAGCTCCC
Source organism: Aphyosemion australe (assembly GCA_006937985.1). NCBI lineage: Eukaryota > Metazoa > Chordata > Actinopteri > Cyprinodontiformes > Nothobranchiidae > Aphyosemion > Aphyosemion australe. The sequence goes on along the minus strand of SSNS01000016.1, from coordinate 2,412,807 downwards.
GAGGCAATCACCTTTACTCTCATCTTTTCTCCGTCAGCCAGACAATGTTGGGAAATGGAGATAATTTGTTTAATTGTGTGTGCCTTCACACTCCCTCGCTATAAAATGGACTCCAGATACACAATCGTTTAATTCAGTTCTCTGCACATTTGTCCAACCACTTCAATTCAGCATCTTCAATTGCAGAAACAGTCTGACTTAGAATATTCAGGAGTTATTTTTCCTACCTGAGTCGGATTTTTTGGTGTATTTTTTACTCTGGCCTCGAATGATGAGGATGAAAATCAGCAGGAGGATGAAGATGAGGCCAACCAAAGCAATGACAACCAGGAACCACCACTCCTCATAGAAGGGCGACACTTTCTGAGCTGCAAACATAAAAAAAATAAATAGATCAAAACCTAAAACAAATTTTTTTCTAAAATTGGTAGAAGGTTATACAGGATCTTTACTTCAGAGTACAATTAACCTGATATGGAGGGAGATGGGGCACTGGGGGACCCATAGCCATAATCATTGACAGCAATTACTCGAAAGTCATAGGTGACCCCTTCTCGCAGCATGTCCAGGTTAAGTGTGTAGGATGTCACTTCTTTGGGAATGTCTTTAACGAGAATATCCCACAATCCTTCATCTGTGAGGACAAAAAGGGAAATGTTCACACACAAAAAATGGATATTGGACAGAAAATTCAAGATTTGGAAGCTAAAAAACTCACCAGAAGGTCTGGCCTCAATCACGTATCTCGTAATGGGAGCACGGCCTTGATCCCCACTTGTCCAGTGTAGAGTCAGGGCAGTGCCGTGTCGCGAAATGAAGGGCTCTCCAGGAGGGCCTGGGGCTCCTGAGGAGACAGAAATAGTGAAAAGATAAGAAAGGTGCCTCCGACATGACATAAATGAGTAAAATCAGCACACCAGTTTAATAGGATCCTACCTTCTCCAGGCCCAGTGGTGATGTTGGCCTCAACCTCAGGACCATAAGTGAGTGTTTTCGCCCGAATGCGAAAGTTATAAGTGACGCCATCAGCCAGGTCTTTTATCTTCATCCACAAAGGAGCACTGCCCTTCACATCTACAGTCACTATCTTACTGACACCTGGAGTGCGAGGAGAGGAGTCTGTACAAGAAACACTAAGACTCTAGATACTGCTTTCTACAGCTGACAGAAAGCCACACTTTGGGCCCAAGAGCAGAAATAGTAACACACAAGACCAAACAAGTAACTAGAGGCACAAGAAAGCAGAAAATATGTTTTTGATGCCAGTAGCTTTGAGCTGTTAGGACAGGAATAGCCCGGCTGATATTTATGTTTATTGCTTTGCTTGGTCTGTTAGCTCAGGGACCACAGCAGCCTCAGTTCAGCATTCCTCATCTGCTCTCAATCTGGTCTGGTCAAGGCAGCAACACTTAGCCCTCTATTAACCATGTCTCAATGAGAGTGGAAGCTGTGCAAAATCTCACCAGAGTATTTCAGCATAATTTATCAGCCCTGCCATGTATGTTACTACAGGGCCAGTGCCCATCTGTAACAAATTACAACACAAGTTTAAGCAGCGTGAGCTAAAAAAGAATATAGTTAAGAGGTTGGAGGCTGTAAATCACCGCCTGAGAAATGTCAGGAAACAGGAGAGGTGTTAGAGTTCCTCACCATCCACTGGCGTGCAGGGCTCGTAAACCAGGCGGTAGCCTTCGATGATGCCGTTGGCCTGCTTGGGCTCTCCCCAGGACACGTTGACCGAAGTGGTTGTCAGCTCACTAAAGTGGATGCAGCTAGGAGCACTTGGTGCTTTTAGTGGAGAAAACAGGGAGATGTGATGATAGTTGGATCTCTCACATCTAAAACACTAAAAGAGCAGCAAAGATACCAAATACTGCATTTTCTGAAAATCTGACACAGCTATGAAAAAGTATTTGCCCCCTTACAGATGACCTCTGCTGCTGCTTTTCTGTCACGCTTAAATGTTTCAGATCAGCAGGCAAATCTCAAGATCAGACAAAAAAGAAAAACAAAAGGCCGTTTTTAAAGGGTGAACTCATATATTAGGGAAAAAGCTAGCCAAACTCATCTGGCCCTATGTGAGAAAGTTATTGCCCTCACTTGGAACGATGGTGGCAGAGGAATTAAGTTTCCATCTTGTAACCTGAGGGCTGCAGGATCAAGCCCCGCTCAGTCTGCCCTCAGTCTACTCATTGTGCCCTTGGGCAAGATGCCTAACACACTGCCTGCTGGTGTTTGGTAGCCTTGTGCGCCTCAGGGCAGCTGTGGCTACATTGTAGCTCACCACCATCAGTGTGTGTGTGTTTGAATTACTGGATGTGTTGTGAAGTGCCTTGGGGGTTGTTGAACCCTAGATGGCACATTTACCATTCACTTGATAACGATTTTACTATTAACCACATCATTTTCACCAGAAGCACCAACTTCTGATTACTGCCAGACCTGAAGAAGAAATCACATCAACATGAATTTGTTCTAAAAATGTTGACGATCCCCCAAGATGCACAACTAAACCTGCAGTTGAGAAAAATCCAAACAGCTAAGCATGGTGGAGGGGTCTGGGGCTGCTTTGCTGCTTCAGGACATGGACCACTTGCCGTAACTGATGGAACCATGATTTCTGCTCTCTAGCTAAAGAATAATGTCTGTGCTTTCACCTGAAACAGGACGTTCATGCTAGAAAACCCTCAAGTTTGGCTGAATTAAAAATAATTCTGTAAAGAAGAGTGGGACAAAATATTTCTAGACTGATGTGAGAGATTCTTGAAACAAAAACATAATTGGAAAACTGTATTTTGTTCTTACTCACATTATCCTTGTCTGATATGGAAATGTTGTGTAGGATCAGAAATATTTATGTGTGGGGAAAAAAAAGAAAAATTTGGAAGTAAGCAAATACTTTTTCAGAGTACATTTCTATACTCTAACAATATAATTTGAGTAAAAATAAAATGAATGTAATTTACAAAATCACTGTTTTGTTAATTGTTCATAATGAGAGCAGACATTCACAGAGGTTTGATTAAGGGTGGGGATACGTTTTTATCAATATCAATGCCATTCTCGATTCTATCACTCCAATTCCTCATCAATTCCTGAGTAGTTCAATAGGTGGCAAAATTAATTACACGGTCTCCTGCATTATAACTGAGTTTTTTTTAATGATAAATATTTAATTGTACCTGGTATCGGTTGGAAATATTTTTCAAATGTTCTCCTTTATGCTCCTTGTGAAGGCAGAATCATCTTCTTGTAAGGTGTAGTGTTGCTGGAGCTTTTGCAAAATGGGCAAAGTCTCAACACAGATCAGACTTCAGTCACTGCAGTCTGCTAGAGTGGAGGTGTGTTTAAGGCTAACATGGTAGGCAGTGTTAGCTGATTAGTTACCTGCAGTATTAACAGGAGAGGACGTGCAAACTGCTGTGCTGAAACTCACTAGTCCGCAGCAGGTCAAAAACACAAGTTATCACATATTTTGTGCTCAAATGATTTTGCATATTCGTAGTGTTTCCTCTTTGATGAAATATCTACTTTGCAAGTATTGCAAGTTGCCCTGTTGTCATCTTTTCTTGTACAGCAGTGGTACTCACTCCTGGTCCTGAAGCGCCGGTATCCAGCATGTTTTCCTTGTTTCTCTGCTCCAACACACCTAATTCAGTGGTTGAATCACCTGTGCAGCAGCTCATCAGGCTCTTCAGAAGCCTGTTAATCACCTGCTGATTGAAATCAGGTGCGTTGAAACAGAGTTAAAACTAAAACATGCTGGAGACCGGCCCTCCAGGACCAGGAGTGAGTACCACTGTCGTAAAGAATAACCAAACTTTCGATTTGGTTATTCGAAATGGCGCCTAAGCGGCATTTGTGCCGCTTAGGCGCCATGTTTCCTGCTGAGTAAATGCATACGCTACTCAACGTGTGTGGTAACGTCTTTCGTGCCGACTGTAATTGATAAGGGAATCGTTTGCTACTCTTGCAAACGATTCCTAGGAATCGAAACGGGAACCGGTTTTCGATTCCCACCCCTGGGTTTGATTAAAAAAATAATTTGAAACGTACTTCATGGATGTTTGACTGTTGCTTGAAAACCTATGCACATAAGTTTGTAAAATGACTTTGTGACCTTTGAGAAGAGCTGTGTGAATTCTGTGTGCTGACCCAACTCAGTGTCAGGATTTAGCCACAACTCTGCATAAAAAGAACATCACAAAAGCTTGTGTTGGCTAACTTCCCAGTATTCTGTCGAGCAAAGAGCCAAAATTCCTGCTTGTGTTTTTAAGTTCTCAGCACTTTGTACCCTTCACCAATGTCATAGCCTTCAAGGGAGCATGCAATAATAGATATTTATTCTGTAAACTATTTTTATCCTGAAGTCACAGAGGAGAAACTCTCTATAGCTCCTGAACACAGACTGTGGCCAACAAACAACTCATCCATATTTGTCCCTCGCACTTTGTATTTGCTCTGCTGTCATTAGCCTTGCACCCCTATGGCTTGTACTGAGGGAGGCGCCAAACAGACTCTGATCTCTCATGCCTTATCTCAAGGGATGAAGTTCAGTCCCTTAAAAATATACTTGAATCCGAGAAGCAGCTCAGTTTGAAGTCCTACCGTTACTCCATATCAGGCATTCCCTTTGTGGATATTTTTGTGACTGAATAATACACTACTCACTTCCTAAATCATACAATAAAGTACCTCTGAGTAGGTAAAAGCAAACTGAAAAGTTAGCGAGGGATGACAGAAGTGTGGAGCTCTGAAGTGCCACATGGTGCAAAAAAACAAATGCAAAATAAATGCCCGCAGTGTTTTTGAAGGATCTTATCAACATCTGGATTCTGCACCTGCTTGCTGAGTGCGCCCTCTGGTGGGAAGGGAGCGGGGCCCGTCCCCTGCAGCATTGAAGGCTGCCACGCTGATCATATAGGTGGTGTAGCCTGTCAGGTTTTTAAGCTTCACTCCGAGCTCTGGCAGGAACAGAGTTCGCACACGCTCCGTTTCATTTTGGAGCTGAAACTCCCAGAAGTAGATCTGTAATTAAAAAAAGAGCTAGATGCAGAATTCCTGTAACACTTTCTTAAAGGAAATCAGCAAATGTGAGGAACTATGTGCAAGTTTAGCTCATCACTTAAAATGACCTTGTAACCCTGTATGTCTCCATTCTGAGCATCTAGAGGAGGAGGGTCCCACGTAACATCCAGCTGAGTGGCTGTTGAAGACTGGACCACCACGTTTTGAGGAGGGGCTGTTGGGACTAGAGAAGTAAAGTACAATTTAAACATTTAAAAACAAAATTCCTGGTGAAAATGTTTCGTTTGACAAACACTTTAGAAAGAAAAGCTAACAGCAGTAACACACCTGCCTCTCCGACGAACACTTCCTGTGGGGTGCTGCTTGGGCCCTCCCCCACAGCGTTATATACACTAAGACGGATCTCATAGCGCTTGTGTTTACTCAAATCTGCAAGGAGAGAACACATGGCAGCATTGCAATAAAAACGTTAAGATCCAAAATAAGATATTCTGAAATGACACAAAGACGCCCATGGCAAGGCAACAAAGAAAAATATACACAGAGGGTTTAGAACAAACTGATATAAGGCCGGGTCATTTTGGGAACACGTGGGAAGATTCGTCAGTGATTAAAAAGAAGGAAAGAATGGTGGAAAAATGACAGGGCAGCTTGGAGAGATTAAAGTCATATAGACACAAAAAATATGCAGTGGCTGCAGCTGAGTGGGAGGCTGGCGCTCAGAACACTGTGGCTGTAAAACATTATACAAATGCCCTACTTTGTGAAGATGAAATATAGCAAACAACATGCAAACAGATGGAGAATGTTAGAGGAAGAAGGGTGAATCAAAAATGCACAACTTACTGTCTAACTCATACTGGGTTAGAGAAGACTCACTCAGGTTTCTGATGCTGTAAGGAGCTGTAGATGGATACACAACAGTCAAAGGAGTCTGGAAACAGTTCTCATACTTTTAAATGGGAAAATAGTAAAGCATTTCTCAAAATGTTATAATAAATCTTGATAGGAGCCAATGCATCTAGTGCTTGTATTCCTAATAACAACTTTACAACATCTCAGGGGAGATAAAATGCCTTCATTTTGATGTGGAATCGATATAAGAAGTATAAAGACAACCAAGATCAAAAGAAAGGTTAATGCTGCTGTCAGTGGTTCATTAGGGTCATCATGGGAACCCTGACAGCGAACAGGGACAGGCAGGAAAACCGACTAAAAAGTGAGTTTCAGACGAGGAGCTGCTGTGCAAAAACTGAAAAAAATAATATTTGAACTAAGAGATGCAGAAAGCTCTGATGCAGTTTTTATTCTGTGGGATTTTATGTAGGAGATATGACAAGCAGCTCAGTGGAGTAGTGGTATGAGTGTCTGTCCTGAGACTGGGAGATCAGGGTTCAAATCCATGGTCGGGTTATACCAAAGACCTTAAAATAAAATGGGACCCAATGCCTCCCCGCTTGACACTCAGCATTAAGGGGCTGGATTGGGGGGTTAAACCACCAAATGGTTCCCGAGCGCGGCCGTGTCTGCAGCTCACCGATACCCCAGGGGATGGATCAAATGTGGAGAACAAATACGAGATAGAGTCGGTGAAAGAAAACACAAAACACTTGATGTAAAATCTGGATATGTCCTACAATATCATCCTTGAGCAGATTCCATTATTAAACATTTAACATTTTTTAGACAGTCATCATTAACCCTCAGCTTCTGTGGAAAAATCTTGAAAAATCCTAAACTGTAAATTATGATGTTGGGGGAAAAAAACATAAAAGATATAAATAAATGTCCACTGTGCAGTCTATCTGGACTTTCGATCTCCAAATGAGGATGAATCGTTTCACCCACTCTGTTTTCTATTAGGAAATTTCAGTTTTAGGCCATTTTCATGCAAAAGGCAGATTCCTGACTGCAACTGCACACTTTGATGCATGTTTTTTTTAGTAACAAAGGTGAACTCACCAGTGAAATCTGCCCAGTTTGCAGAGGGACTGTTGACAGTTCGGACAGAGAAGCTGCGAAGTCTGTCATAGTGTAGCTCCCGGTACCTGACCCTGAACCCCAACAAAACTCCGTTTATATGATCCTCAGAGGGAGGCTAGAGAGAGATGGGATCAGGCAAAAGTCAACGATTGTATGTCAATAAATTCCACGTTTATCTTTTGTTCTTAGTAAAGAAAAAAGAGCCTCTCAGCAGCGTACCTGCCAACGAACCAGCACGGATGTGGTGGTGTGAGGAGTAACTGACAGTATTACTGGAGCTTTGTCTGGAGCTGGAGACCATTAAAATAAAAATGTTAGCATATCAACACCACTGAAGGAATTCACACAGTCTGGTAGAGAACAGCTTGAGATAAACTGTAAAGTATTCAGTGTTAAAGCATGAATATAGAAGCATACTCATACACGTATCATGTGAATGCTCTGTGAGGTATTTGAGTTTATTTCTTACCATCCTGCAGCGTAGTGATGGCCTCACTCTCCTCACTGTATTTACTGTCTCCAATGTCATTGGTGGCTTTGACACGGAACTGGTAAGAAGTGAACGGCTTTAACCTTTGAAGAAAACGTTCGTATGAATGAATCCTGCTTTTGCATGTTCAGGTCAAACATTTAGCAAACCATATTTTAGGCCTTATTTTATTTGTATTAAATAATCAAATCAACAAACTACCAAAAAAGTTTAAAGATATTTAGATAAAAAGTTCAAAAGTAATTCTGCTACTGCAGTAATCATGCCTCAAATGGATAAAAAAGCAAAAAAATAAAACTTGACATAGACAATAAATGGTTAAATAAAGTAAATGTGATTTTTAGAAGCACCTGTCCACTATGTGGGAGTTTGTTTCATGGCTGACAGATGCTGAGTGGACAGTCCAGTTGCTGTCGGGCAGCTCTTTGTACTGAACTGTGTAGTAGCGAACTGGCGACAGACCATCGCTGCCTGGTTCCCATGACAACAGCACTCTGCGAGCCTGGACTTCTTCTTGAGGCACTGTGGGACGACTCGTGGGTTGGGGTCGAGCTGAAGGACACAAACACCACGGTCCCTCTCAAGCTTAATATTCCAAGGTGGATTATTTAAATAACAGCGGTAACATTTTTACACTCACCTCTCTTCTCTGTTGTGACCACCAGAGCCTCGGCAGCCTCACCCCAACCTTTTCTCGTCTGAGCAGTGAGACGGAATACATAAACCGTTTCTGGTTTCAGTCCAGTTGCTGTGTACTGTCGCGCGCTAGGGCTCAACACGTCTACTGTGGCCGCGTTGCTGCTTGAAGAGTTCCTTCTATATGTGATCTGATAAGCTGCAAGGATCAAATCATTTACATGCAAACACAAAAAACATCAGCAAAGATGTCAACTCTTAGCATATAGATAAATGTTTTTCTTTCTTTATATTAAAGCAAATTAGATTTTCCTCTTTACTTTAAACTGTTTAGTTTAAGCTGAAAATGTTTCAGCTAATCCTTCGTCTAATTTTATAGAGCTCATTTTCATCTTGTTTTTGGTTTTATATTAAATGCGCCTTTCCACTTTAGCTATGCCTTTTATGCATTACGCCTTTTTAAATTCCCCTGCTTTTAGAATGTGCGATAAAAATAAATCTCCTTGGCCTCGCCTTGATCTCAAAACGTAATCTCACCCAGTATAATGCCATTGGGCTGTGCAGGGGGTTGCCAGATGAGCCTGACTGATGTGGTTCTGACTTCTGGGAACAGGATGCCGACAGGAGGACCTGGTACTGTCACATGAGAAAATGCAAAAACAAGCACTAAGACTCACCAAGGGCAAAGTGAAATTATGAGGAAAATATCAACTGAATGAAAAAGAAATTGCAACATTTTTCTTTAAACACGAAATAATCAAATGACAATGAAAAGCTCCAAATGGAAGCCAAGGAGCAAATATTTTATCTGAATACAGCAAGACTGAAATGGTTTGTAAAATAGACATCTACCATCATCCAAGGTTCTTTCTAGAATGTGAGGAGAGCTGCTCCTTCCGTCTCCTATCCGAGTGAAGGCCAAGACCTGGATCTCATAGAGGACGTACTTCCCCAGACCACTTAGCTGGACACTGTGGGTGTTGTTGCCCTCTACTGCCCAGAAGCTGGGTGCTGTGTCTGAGTCCTTCTCCTTGTACACAACCTGAAACATTCACAGGACTTTAGTGAAAATGCTACGTATTGCATTTACAGTTAAGTGACATTAACCCTTTAGAGCTGTGACCTTATAGCCAAGGATGAGTCCATTTCTGTCTGCCTCTTGGACCTCACCCCACCGCACAAGGATGCTGCTGGAGGTGGTGGCAAAGGCTGACACATTGGTGGGACCACTGGAAGGAACTACAGCAGGACATGAACAATTTTTACCAAAGATGATAAGAATAATTCAGCAACATGCATCATGCATGTTTTCATCCTCACCAGACTCCCTGGTCCTGCCATGGACCACCTGGCTCCAGGGTCCAGACCCAATTCGATTGATGGCCTGAACTCTGACCTCATACTCCATCCACTCCTCCAAGTCTTCTATAGTAAACTCTCTTTCCAGCCGGTCCATGATGACATGGGAAAGAACGCTGCCTTTTGATCCTGCTTTCGAGTACTGGATGCGGTAGCCTACGAGATCTGGATTGCCATTGTACTCCCACTCTGGAAGAGGCTAAGAAGGTTTTTTGCTGTTTTATTCTAAACATTCAAATAAAATCCACATAAATGAGAAGAGACTGGTATGAGCGCATAATGAAGCAATAGCCCGTGAGAGGCTAAACTTTACTGAGATTTAACAACAGCATTGCAGGATTTTATACAAAACATAACGCCCAACAGAATGAGTACAAGAGCACAAACCAGGGGTGACTGTAACATACAGCAGCGCAGGACTAAATTCAGCCAAGGTGATCCTAACCCGGATCACATCAGAAACATTGACAACTACAGTATATGATTTTTAAGAAAACATTAAAACAGTAGTTATGCTCATGTTATTCAAATTAAGGTGGAACTGGTTCATTTTAGGACCTTGGTGCTACAATAAGGCCCCCGTTTGTAATATCTAGCTTTAAGACAGCCACAATCATCGACCTATGTCATGAACCTGTAGAGCAATAATGCACTGCTGACACCCCTCTGTTTTTAAATCCAGGTATATCCTTTTTGATGTGGGTCTGTTTTGGTTCACATGGCTCTGCAATATCACGTGGCAGTTCCACTGGACTGGCAGTCCGGGGTGGTGGTCCCCCTATTTAAAAACGGGGACCGCAGTGTGTTCCAACTACAGAGAGATCACACTCCTGAGCCTCCCTGGTAAGGTCTATTCAGGGGTTTTGGAGAGGAGGGTCCGTTGGCTTGTCGAACCTCGGATTCAGGAAGAGCAATGTGGTTTTCATCCTGCTCTATACCCTTGGGGGGGTCCTGGAGGGTGCGTGGGAGTTCGCCCAACCAATCTACATGTGTTTTGTGGATTTGGAGAAGGCGTTTGACTGCATCCCTTGGGAGGCCCTGTGGGGGGGTACTCTGGGAGTATGGGGTACCAGGCCCCTTGATATGGGCTGTTAGGTCCCTGTACGACCAGTGTCAGAGCTTGAGCCGCATTGCTGGCAGTAAGTCGGGCTCGTTTCCGGTGAGAGTCGGACTTTGCCAAGGCTGCCCTTTGTCACCGATTCTGTTCATAACTTTTATGGACAGGATTTCTAGGTGCAGCCAAGGTGGTGAGGGGATCCGTTTTGGTGGCCTAAAGATCAGGTCTCTGCTTTTTGCAGATGATGTGGTCCTGTTGGCTTCATCAGAACGTGATCTCCAGCTTTCGCTGGAGCAGTTCGCAGCCGGGTGTGAAGCAGCTGGGATGAAAATCAGCTCCTCTAAATCCGAGACCATGGTCTTGAGACGGAAAAGGGTAGAATGCCTTCTCCAGGTCAGGGACGAGGTCCTGCCCCAAGTGGAAGAGTTTATGTTTTTCGGGGACTTGGTCACGAGTGAGGGAAAGATGGATCGGGAGATCGACAGGCAGATTGGTTCTGCATCTGCAGTGATGTGGGCGTTGTACCGGTCTGTCATGGTGAAGAGAGAGCTGAGCCGGAAGGCAAAGCTCTCGATTTACTGGTCGATCTACGTTCCTACCCTCATCTATTGTCACAAGCTTTGGGTAGTGACCGAAAGAACGAGATCGCAGATACAAGCGGCTGAAATTAGTTTTCTCCACAGGGTGGCTGGGCTCTCCCTTAGAGATAGGGTGAGAAGCTCGGTCATCCGGGAGGGGCTCGGAGTAGATTGGCTGCTCCTCCACATCAAGAGGAGCCAGTTGAGGTGGCTCGGGCATCTAGTTAGGATGCCTCCTGGACGCCTCCCTGGTGACGTTTTCCAGGCATGTCCAACCGGGAGGAGACCCAAAGGGAAACCCAGGACATGCTGGAAGGACTATGTTTCTCGGCTGGCCAGGGAACACCTTGGGATTCCCCTGGAGAAGATGGTCCAAGTGGTTGGGGAGAGGGAAGTCTGGCCCTCTCTCCTCAGGCTGCTGCTCTGGATAAGCAGAAGAGAATGGATGGTATATCCATTTTTTAATCTTGCAGGGTCTGCAGTGATAAGTTACTGTGACTCACCTCTTATGCACTGCTGTGGTAATGATAATAGACAGATGTGGCAAGGAAAACACAGCAACACCAAGGACACCGTCTGTCCAGCTTTTCAAACTATCCTCAGTACAATCACACGTATCCATTTATTATATTAAAAAAGTCCCAAGAGCAGGAAAGTAAATTTACAGAAGAAAAGAAAGAAGTCATTGAATGTCAAACTTTATAAAACATAATCACTTAAATCTAATTTTTACACAGCTAATCTTACAACCCAAGGACATTTTGCCAATTTCTTTTTCTTCCATCATTACTCAAATGAATGTACACAAGAGAGGCATTAAAAGAAAAATAAGCCATTTAATACAGCTTATCGGAATACAAAGAAATCTTCATTGCATAAATCAGGAAAAAAGTCCATCAGAATCCAATTTAACTTCATGCTGTTGATATCAGGACTAGTATGTAATGTAGAGTGACGTCTTACCACCCAGCGAAGCCACAGGCTAGTCTCACTGGCTGTGCGCAAGGTAACGTTGGCAGGGGAGATGTCCGGAGGGGCTTGGAGGGTCTGGATCTTCCTAGAGGGCTGACTGGGAGGACTGGTGCCCACGATGTTTACCTGGCGCATCCTAAACCTGAGACAAGTGTTTTTGTACAGCCCAACATTTAGGTACATTACAGAACATAAAATATATGCATGTCAGTTTCTGTAGAGGATCACAGAGCAGGGAGACAGCTTCCTTCCACAGATCACAGTTTGTCTTGTTTTATAAACACTGTTAAAAAAAAACTGTTGTTACACATCTTATGGTGCGTTCAATTTGTCCTCGGAACTTGGAAATCCCGACTTCAAATCAAATAAAACGCCCCACAAAGTCGGACCTCCCAGTCGAAAACTCGGACGTTTTTCAGAACTCCGATCTCGAGATCCAAGATGGCAGCTCTCCGTATCAACAACAGTAAGATTTGGTTGAAATGTGTTTATTTTACAAGACACATATAAGAGTGCGTTTAAAATCAATGTTACATGTAGCGCTTGCATCACTAAGCTGAACAAACTAAAAGTGTTATTTATTAGTCGTCTGTGTTGGTTGAGAGCTACCAAAACAGCAGTTTTCGAGGGTTCCGCCATAATGGTTGTTAATGCAGTTCTATACATTGTTCTGACTGACTTTAACTATGTGACTAGCGAGACAATGAATTCATGTTATTCAGGCTAAAGTGTAGTATTTTGTCTGAAAGTAATCAGAGTACAAATGAAACTAACCCAGACAGTTAGAAACATTGTGCTCCCAACATTTCCATTGGCTGCTGGTCTCCTTGAGCCCACCTACTCCTGACAAAAATTCTTTTCTCTAACCCAGCCATGACTTGGGGCCACAGTTCACCTGGATAAATAAAAGTTAAATAAATAAATAAAATAAAATTAAATAAGATACTTAAGAGTAGATCTGGATAAATCATAATCAGTAACAATAGCTAGATGTTTTGTTCTTTACGTGTGAAGTGTGCAACACGCTGTACACATGTCTTGTGCTTGTCTCACCTGTAGAAAGTATAAGGGTTCAGGTCAAAGACCTCCAGTGATCTGGCATCAGGTTCATTAGTCAACTCCTGAACCATCAGCCACTCTTCATTTTCTCCAATTATACCAATCTGGAAATCACAGGAAAGTGGGTTATATAGCAGCCAATTATGGAAACAAGTTAGCTAATTGAACATGTACATCATTATTAAACAGTCACTAGTCAGTTTTGGCTTGTTTTTAGCACCCCTTAGTGTTCGTTGGTGAAACCGAAAGTAAAACTTGTCTCTCCTCACTGTGCGTTCGTCTTTTTAACACCTTAATCTAACTGCTGAAATGTCTCCTCAGCCTTAATTAGTTTCTACGGGAGTTCTTCATCACTAAATTAAACAAATCAGCTGTGTTCATGATCTAAAACATGCAGGAAACATGTTGGACCCAGACTGCTGATCCAAGTAGGCCAAGCTGAATTTTTGTAAGTCCCAACATACCAGACCGGCAACTGAGAAGTGGAAAATTCTGGCCACAGGGGGCAACAGGGGCTGGGTGGCCTTTCATTAACCCTGTAAAGGGTCATTTTAGCACATACTGGCTCAAGAAAATGATATAAAAATATTAAAAAGTTACAAAGTGTCCCTTTAATACCTAAAGCCATCTAAATAACACGAACAGGTCAAGCTGTCTCACCTGAGCTTCAACCAGCCAGCGAGAAATTGATGTTTTTCCGTCATAACCTGGTTTGAACTGCAGGTTGACAGAACGTGGGCCGATGTTAGAAATAGCTAGATTGGTGGGGGGACCAGGCAACTCTGTAAGGGACAATAAAGAAAACAAATACATATAAATCAGCATTGATTTGAGGATATGTTGAGCAATAATCTGTGGAGTCGCAGAAATCAATCATACTGACCTGGTGGTACACCTGAAGATATGGTGGATGCAGAGAGCTGGCCTTGACCTTTGGAAGTCATGGCTGCCACCTGAATGGTGTAAGTAGTCAGGGCAGTGAGTCCTGTAACCCTGTATTCCTGAGTCAGGTTGGGTAGATAATGGGTCACCCTGGTGTTGGTTCTATTGAACTCCTCCCAGGAGATTCGGTATCCTGAAACAGGTAATACAATCCACAAAGCAGCGTTCACAATAAGCACTGCCTTGTTATTTGAAATTTGCAATGATGTTGCAAAACTATTGTTGCTACCTGTGAGAAAACCGTTTTTCTCCAGTGGCTCCTCCCAGCTGACTTTTAGAGAGGTATCCAGGATGTCAGTAAAGCTAAGGTGTCCCACAGCCCCAGGAGCTGGAAGATTCAAAACAGGCATAAAGCAATAGAAAAAGGGCCAAGTTCAACCTCACCTATATGGCATACAGCATTTAATTCTGAATAAAATACATACTATCCTCATGGGTGCGTATCCGTTGAGGTGGACTGCGGGGCCCATCTCCAGGTGTAGTGAAGCACAGCACTGAACTGTAGTAATCAGTGAACTTTTTAAGGCCAGAGATGTAACCGACGTGAACGCTGTCCTGAAAGTTTGGACGGACCGTAACCATAGTGACCTCGTTTGAGCGACTTGGCTCCCAGGCCAGAAGCTGGAGATTGGGTGATAATGAAGATGGTGTCAGGCATATCTCCCAATATACAGTATAGGTAGCAAAAAAACTGAACGAGAGTTAAGTTCAGGCATTTTGAGAATAATAGGGTGGCTGATCCTGATCAGGCTGAGGCAACAGATTGCCCTCCTGCCTCTGACCACTAGAGAGCACCAGTTGACAGAGCGGATCTGCTCACCTTGTATCCCTGGTTGATTCCATTGATAAACTGAGGACTTGGGGCAGTCCAGGTAAAACGCACAGTGGTGGAGTTGACAGCTTCAGCTTGTACATTTCCCGGAGGCACAGTGGGCACTGATCCAAAGAATGGAGAAAAAACAAGAGATTCAAGGAGAGAGAGGGATTAAAGCAGAAAAGAGGGAGGACAAGCAGGCAAGCAAGGAGGGAGAGGGGGGGATAGTAATGAGATGAAACAGAGAAAACTTGAAGCCTGCAACAGACATTTTTAGACCCGTTTCATACAGAGCGTGAGAATCGGGCTGAAGACGCTTGTATTTGGGCTCATTTGGGGAGGTAAGAACACGCCAGTCAAACAGGGTGTGAGAGCAGTAGCCTCAGGCAGCTTCCAGGTAAACCCTGCAGCAGTTTGTTTGAAGTGAGCATGTCATTCTGATGTAACAAGGGAAAACAGTTAGGGAGTTGCACATTAACGAAGCTGATGGAACCATAATGGTCCTGATGTCCCCCGCGCTGCCTTTAATTCTCTCAAAAAGCACAAACAAGTCCAACATGAGCAGCTCTGGACCGCTCAGAGGAAAGACTGATTATAAATAGAATTAATGAGAGCAAGACTAAACAGCATTTATTCATGGTAGTCATGATCACTACCTGAATGTTGAAAGCAGTTTTTAACGGAGATGAAACAGAGCTAAAAGTTTCCAGGAAGGTCCTCTTCGTGTAAGCTAGATTTAAAATGACAGGAGCTCAGAGCTGTGAATGTTGAAGATATTTCTGCAATAGTTTCTGTGTGCAACAGGGTAAAGATAGTTGCAGCCTCTCCAAATTACAATCAGACATGAGATGAATGAGGAGTAAACTCACTGAAACCAGAAAAACAAAACTCATTTTAACCCCCAGAAACCCAAATATAGAAAAAAACTTTAAAAATTTTTTTCAACCATTCACATGTTGTTCTAGGGTGCTTGTGATGCCTAAATCAGTGTTTTTTTTTAATTATGACATTTTTGTAACTTTTGGGGAGGATGTTGTAAAAATGCAACGCTGGGTCTGTAGGGTAGCAGAATTTCAATGACATCACTCACACTCTGAGCACATGTAAGGAACAATTAAACATTTATTTGTACTTTACTGCTTATAAAGGCCCACAGAAATGTATGTATCTACACAATAACAATTGGATAATAGAAAAAAGGTCATTGTTTATGATCAATTTAGCACAAAAATTGAGTATCATATTCAAAAACACTGGATCCGGTAGGCCTGGGACGATAACAAATTTTGCTGGACGATATGTTGTCCAACAACTTATTGACGATAAAAATTATTATTGTCGACATTATGGAGACCAAAATAACCACTTATGTAATGTTAATATATCATAATAATGCAAGTACATCCTTTGAAATGCAACAATTAAACCTTTATTTAACATTGAAATGTCCAGAACCAGAACTTCTAAATAAATAAATAAATAAAACAAACAAACAAAAAACAATAAAAATAATAAAGGACTCACTCTCTGTTAGAAAATATAGCACCAAAAACAATAAAATAGACCCTGTCTCTCCAAAACAATGAATACAATGGCCTATCCCGTGTCAACAACCAAATCTGCAGTTGAACCCTCTTGTCATCCAACGTCTTTGGAGGCGAGAGACAAGGAAAACATATACACGCAGGCTGGAAAAATTATTGAGTTAATTTTCATCTATCGTACGATTAATTGACTTATTGATTATCGTCCCAGCCCTAGGATCCGGACTATATGTGCAAATCATAAAGGGAAAAAACAAAATGGGCTTGTGTAATTTGTTGATTGATTCAATTATGGTATTCCCAAAAGCAGTTATGTTGCTCTGAAAAGCATAGGCAAACATTGGACTTTCTGCAAAGTGTGTTGGTGTAGCCTTTAGCACAGTGTTGGCATCATCCTCTGTTGGCTTGGATGGTAAAATATCCAATCATGTCCTTGATAACTTGCTTTGGAGGGTTTGCATTTGACTCAAATGTTCCTAACATTCCACACATTCCAGACATCAACAGCTCTATCAGGTAGACCTATTGTTCACTTTGTCATGCAATGAACCCATTACACCCACACCTCCCACAACATTATCACCTTTTCATTCAAGAAGCAGCTATTGGGGCAGCCAGGCAGAGCCCAGGAAGAAGAGGCCCAGTAGTATATTTCAAATTATGCTACATAACTCTTCCAATACTAAAAAACTCAAATTATGGCTTAAGCTCATTAGAATGTGTATTTTAATTACTGATGTAACACAATATATTATATTTTTACAACAAAAAGTTGTATTTTAATTTAACATAAAATTTGTAAAATAGGTTAAAATTGTTGCAATATTGAAAATTGATCAAAAACATTACAAACTGATCAAATAGAAATGATTATACTTGTATTTGCACCATCAAACAAGTGGAAATGTAAGCCCTCAAGTGCATTGTGCAGACAAAACCTTGCTACCCCTTTGACCCAGTGTTGTAAAATTACAACATGGAAATAACAAGCTCTAAATCTCTCATTATCAGTTTTTTCTATGATGTCATAAAATCTGCATGATCTACACATATCAGTTATCACAGAAAAAAATATTCCAAGCTTTTAACTTACATGAGTCCTGATTTATCCCATCCCAAACAACAAGATGATCTATTCCAAAGAAGACTCCCAGGTTGTATGACTTCATGGCCAGATAAACAGGCCTATTTACATATTCTACCAACCAATAGTGTTGCAGAACTGAACAATAGGACATATTAGTAATGTAAATGTGGTTTTAAATAGAAGAAAAAAGGGGGAAGGTTTATTTTTGTAGCCTTAAATGTGACGTTGTAATTTTACAACCGTGGGTCTCTGGGGTTGCTTAAAACAAAGATTTCTGTGATTTAAAATAAGAGGCTTTGATAATCTGAAGGTTTGTGTGAACAGGGACTCCAGGAAGCTGCTATGTTTGAATCAGTGGGCATAACAGTGGCACAGAGTGTAGAATTAATGTTCTTATTACACTCAGCATGAGCAAGGAGAAGAGAAGTCAACCGAAACAGATTTGCTTCAAAAAAAGCTGTGATTTTTCCCAAGAGTGACACTTGTCATCTGCATGGTAATTTATGTTTAGAATTAATAAAATGTGTGTTAAGAAAGGCCAGCAAAAGGTCACAATGAACTTCTATACATCAAGACAAAAGCTGTTGAAAAATGCAAAAAAAAAAAAAAAGTACCCCACTGAGCTGCACCTTGGAGCATTTGTGAGTCAGACCATTAGCAAATGAATGCTGTTGAAATCAGAATCAACATAAGGTGAATTGTTTCTACATTTACTGTTGTTTTTGGTTTCAAGGTGCAAATAAACAAAATATAAATTGTGTTTCATAAAAAAGTCAAAATGTTTTTTAAATGAATTTTCATTCTAAAAAAAACCACAACAGCAAAGTTTAAATAGATTTAAAGGCATAAAACAGGCAAGGTCTGAAATCTAAATAAGTGAAAGACACTGTTGCAGCTTCAGTTTAGGCACTTAACAACAAAGAGCGCTCTACCAACCCTGTGAACATCAGAATAGTAAGAACAAAACATCTTTTTTAAAATCTAAAAGTGATTTGTACATTTACCCATATGCAGATGTTTCATACTGCAGGCCTGATGTTAAACAATAAATTATCTTGATACAATATGAATATATATGAATATATGACTTTATATATTATAATATATGAATTTAATATGTAAGAAATTTAAGTTAGACGAAGTTTTTTGAAACCTGGAGACACGTGATCTTCCAGCTTAGAGCTATAAATGAAGTATAATCTCACTGGGCTTTGGCTGTTGGTGATGGATTGTTAAAAAAGAATGTAAAGGAAGGAACACTTGGCAAATTTGGCTTGCTTTTAGCAACCCCTACTGTCTGTTATTATTGCTCTGTGGTCAAACCCAAAGTGAAACTTATTGCTTCGCTGTGCGTTCATCTTTTTAACACCTTAATCTAACTGCTGAAATGTCTCCTCAGCCTTCATTAGTGTCTACAGGAGCAGTTCATCACTAAATCAAACAAATCAGCTGTGTTCATGAACTAAAACATGCAGGAAACATGCTGGAAGCAGACTGCAGAGCCAGGTATGTCAGCTCTACTTTTTCTAAGTCTAGCAGGGAGCGGTCCACCACTCTGAAGTTGCAAGTGCGGTATTCTGGCCACAGAGGGCGGTGAGGGTCTGAGTGACATTTCATTAAAGCAACATTCCGCAACTTTTACACCTTAAAATTATGCTTTTTTGTAAAGTTTTTGCGTCATACCATTATCTATAATGTTCATTTTCATACCTGTGATAGTGTTGGGGGGTCCCACGTCTGTTTACTGCTTTTGTGCTTCGGGTAGCGCCAGAAGTACTGACTGGGTGTCGTTATACGGCAGAATATGGAAAGCCAAAGAGATGAAAAAAGCGCGCGTTCTAAACGCACGTTATGTCTGCCAAAATGCGCGTCTTGAACGCGTGTTTTGACGCCAAAGTGGGCAAAAACTCGCGTGTTCTAAAAGCGAGCATTATGTCCACCAAAACGCGCGTCTTGAACGTTTTGGCGGACATAATGCGAGTTTAGAAAGCGTATTTTTTTTATCCCTTTGGCTTGCCATAATTGTATAACGTAGACTCGCTGTTTAGCCGTGGCAGATTCACCAAAGAAAGCTAGAAATCCCTTATCAGAGGAATATGTATGTTGTTTTGCCTGACATTAGGAATGTAAACATGCCTCTTATGCCCGAGATTTGATTTTACGACAGTGACGTTACGCAGCAAGCCTCTAGAGGGCGACAGAGACCATATAACTGCAAAGTTGCGGAATGTTAGCCTAGTGAACTAGATCAAATTCTTGCTTTGCAGAGTTTGGTCTAGGCATGCTTCATAGGAACCCTCACTGCTGTGGCTGTCCAATCACAGCTCGCTATAGTTTTGGTTGGGCCAATCACAGCGCTCTATATTTTGGGCCAATCACAGAGCGGGAGTAGCCGATGACGTCAGCGCTGCGGCCGCGAACCCAAGCAACATGGCAGCGGCGCAGGAAACACGTTCGTTTGAAACGG
Organism: Aphyosemion australe; assembly: GCA_006937985.1. Classification (NCBI taxonomy): domain Eukaryota; kingdom Metazoa; phylum Chordata; class Actinopteri; order Cyprinodontiformes; family Nothobranchiidae; genus Aphyosemion; species Aphyosemion australe. The sequence goes on along the minus strand of SSNS01000016.1, from coordinate 2,392,791 downwards.
CTTTGTCATCAACATTGGATTATTTAGACTCCAACGTGCGTAAGTCTGTCTGATATACTTAGCGGCTTCTTATTTTTATCAAACTAAGTAGTGCAATGTCCCAGTACACCTGATATTCACATGTTTTTCATACAAAAACGACAGAAATCATTGATGTTAGACGCCATTACTGCGTCCCGCTTTTCCGTCGCTGTGATTACGTCACGTTGTTCGTTACTCTGATTGGTCCTAGCGCTATCCAATTGCGTGCTGACATTTTGAAAGACATCCGTAGACCCCACCTCACGACTGAGAGCCATCAATGGTTCGTGGCCAGACTATATATACACATATATAGGATGGCTTGCAAGGCTAGCGGAATGCTGCTTTAACTCTGTAAAGGGTCATTTTAGCACATACTGGATCAAGAAAGTGATTTAAAAATATGAAAAAGTTGCATAATATGGCTTTAAAGGGAATTTGTTCTCAAACTGCTCCACATAACCAGGATATATAAACTTATCATCAAAGGGAAATATGTGTTGGTACATTATTTTTTATTGTACCAATGCTTAGTAGCAATGAATAACATACAGTTGAACAAACAGCGAGATGCAAATTGTAAAGATTGTGCATTTGTGATATGAGCAACACTGCTAACCGTGCACACCCCCCCAAAATGTCCCAAAGTGAAGCTAAATGTGCTGGAGTGACCAACAAAGCCCTGCTGGGTGACTTTCAACAACTCCTGGTTGAGGAGTTCAAAGTCATTACATGGCAAATATGACGTAGAGGCTACAAGCTGACGGTGGCTGTGTGTGGGTGTTCCACACAATACTGAGGCCCCTAAAAGCATAAAATGAGCAATGTAAAAATGGCCAACATGTTCTTACCTACTCAGTGTCCTTCCAATTGAAAATGTATTTTCTTGCAATTGTGAGTCTCCAACTAGACACTACTGATGAAAGTGAACAGCAGACCATAAAAGTCCAGTTTGTTGCACTGACCTCCTTGCAGAGTCCACTCTGTGACTTTGTGGCTGTAGGTACCCCTGCCTGCTCCATTGTAGGAGGCGACTTCAATCTCATAGTTGGTCCAGATGATGAGATCCTCCAGGATCAGACTGGTCTGGTCTGGGTTAGTGATGTTTTTTATCTGACAATCAACTGGAAGCCCTGACAAGCAGTACCTGGTCCCCAGTGGGAATAATTAAAAGAAAGAGGGCGACACAGAAGGACAACAATATTAGGACGCCATTTCTCTCATAAAAGAGAGGGAGGGAGAGCAGTAATGTAAAAATAAAAAATCCACGAAACGCCGTTATAAAATTGTTACAAAATGAGAGGTGACAACAGATGAAAGGAGAGGAAGTTTTTAATTGGCACCAATTATTCTGCAGCAGCAGTGAGCAGGAATGAGGCAAAATCGAGTCAAAGAAACAGAGCCAACATAGCTGTTATCACATTTGAATAACACTGACTACAACAGGCACCCATCCTCTGGAAAAACAGAAGAAAAAAAACCTTGCAGTTTGTCATCGTCTACTTACCTGATAACGTAGCCCTGGAGAGGGCCATTCTGATGGCTCTCTGGTGGCGGCTGCCACTGGATCATGATGGACTGATTGGTGCGGCCACTTGCAATGACAGTCTGGGGGGGTGCACTAGGAGGCTCCTCAGGGAGGGTCAATCTGCAGCAAGCAAGAAAGCAAAAGAGGACAAAGAGGTAAAAGATGAGACAAAAAGTGAAGCCATGCATTAATTATCAGGGGTTTCTGCATATTTCTAACCCATTTCATCATAGACATCAAATCACAATAAAGCCGTCCTTTTGTATTTCGTTTTTCACATTCCACCAAAAAAATAAAAAATAAAAAAAAAACGTTGGGAAAGTGTGGTTGCTTTTTTTTTTCAACCAAAAACAGACTCTATACGACTGTCCGCAGAGGGACAGCGAGCTGTGGTGAAGAACAGATCAAAGACTCCTTGGTGAAAAGGAGGAGCTGCACGATGGAGAGAAAGATAGAAAAGAACAAGAAAGAGAGATCCATGAAGGCTTTCCTTTTAAGTCAATTTAAGATGACATCTTGATTTCTTCCCAATGTACCGGAGCAGCCCTCTGGAGGAGATAAAGCAGAGTGTTTAGGATCAAAGAAGTGCACCAGAGAGATGCCTTGTGAAAAAAAAAGTCTTGCTCTCACTGATGCACCTCCTACGGTGCTCTCTTGTTTGGGCAGATTCACAGAGGAATCCAGTGAATGGGTTTGTGGTGCAAAAGCTCAACGATTGGTGGCGATTTCTTTCATTTAAAAGGCAAAAGAAGAAGAAAATGTTGACAAGGGCAATCTCACCTGTGGTTCTCAATAACTATAGAATGTGTTTGGGAAAAGTCTTTGTAAATATGACTTTGATTTTGAGGACATTTTAAATTGCAAATTGCAAGTTAGAGACTCCATTGAACCAATGTTTAGAGAAACATACGCTCTGTGCAATAAACTATTTTTAGACGTAGCACTCATGCGACTTATTTCCCCGACCCCCCAGAACTTTATTGAACAAATGTAAGTTATTTGTTTTTGCGTGAAGAAGATGCTTTTTACTGGCGCACTGCGTGGGATACTGGGTGATGTGGAGGAAAATAGAGAAACCAGCAAAGACACAAAGGCAGAAACGGTCCAAAGTTTGGAATCTAAAGCGCACCTACGGGCAGATTGGTTAATACTAGCGGGTTAGCACGCTCATGACCAAGTGGGTTTATGAAAAAACAAGATGGTCGTGAAACTAAGAATGACTAAACTCTACAAGTGGAAGAAAAGTCCCCAACATCCTGTTTATTCTTAGCTGTCTGCAGCATATGGAGCAGAGCCACAGCAGCTACCAGGAGTCACGTTGTTGCTACGAGCCTGCTCAACACCGCTCCAGGGCTATGGCAAGCCATTGTAGTATGTAATTCACAAACACTTCTATCAGTGAACATAATTTAAACTGGATTATTGCCAACCTGTACATAATAGACATGCCACCATTACATTGTTACCAATAGATATTAAATGTTATTCAATATCTCAAAATCTGTAAGACAGTTGAGGTGACAGCATGTTGTTTTGCATGTTATTGAACTGTTTTCTAATAACATGAAGGAGAGAAAAAATGTTTCCCTAGAAGTTTTTAAATGTTCCTGTTTAATCCGATTAATCGAGTCAAGACGCCATCCGATTCATCGATGATCCAAATAGCCTCTCATCCGAGGAACTCCATCATATCGCTGGGATTTTAATGCTCCGGTCTGAAGTGTGCACCACTAGGACCGCGTTAGCTGACGCAGAAGTAAAGTCTCGTATTTTCCGCTGCACAAAACGCCCCAGGCATGGAAGATAGTGCCACTGTCTTTCTTATTTGGAAACCTGTGGACTCGATGGCCGGACAGGCTGGAGTTTGTACAGCCTCCACAAACAATAATTTATCAAAATGAACACAATCCAAAACTAGTGAACACACATGTCAGAGGTTAAGACTCGATAACACGACCTCTCTACCCTAAAACTACTCACTCTCCACACTGAGCTGAGGCAGCACCTAGCTTAGAACTCCCTCTGGTTACGTCAGAGGTTAAGATTTAGAAGAAAGAGCATTTTTAGAAGCTTTGCTGAAAAAGGCCACTTTTTACTCAAAAAACTGCTGTTGTGTATTTTAAAACGAAATACCCACAATAAGCATTTCAAATAGTATTTTTTGAACAGCATTTTATATGAATTAGAAAAAAAATTAACCTGCAATTTGCTCTTTAAGATTGGAGCTCTGTTGAGCTTGTCTTTTTAATGGCTCTGTGTATTCTGCAAAATATGAAGGACAAAGATGAAGCAGGGTCAGAGCACGCATTAGTTCTGCACAAAGTGCAATTTCAGTTCATTCCCATTTATATCTAAGAAACAATAGGGCCTTCCCCAAAGCTGGGCCATCTCTCCCTCAATCCCTCTTGAGCAAAAACCAAAACGTGGTCTTAGAGGATGCTCTGTTGAACAGCAAGTTACATAAACTTCAAGCTGTATCTTAATGTAGACCAGATATTAAATGCACCCACCGATCAGTCTCTTTGCTGAACTGGCCTCTGCCTACGTCGTTGACAGCACACAGGCGGAACTGGTACGAACGAGCTGGGATGAGAGCACCAACAACAACCCCAGTAGACTCTGGCTCAATGTTAGCCAGCAGCACTGTCCAAGGAGCATCTATGATGGAAGAAACACAAATCGAGCTCTAAATGTTAAATGCTTTACATAAAAATCCGCTCAGCAAATGCAAATACAAATTCAGTGTTATTTCACTTTATTATTGCCCAGCATTGGTTCATTTTCCATTATGATTTTGCAGAAACCAATAGAAACAAGTCATTTATTTTGCATGCACTCCCCTCTAAATATCAGATTGCAATTCAATTATCTAAAACCCAGATCCCATCTGCATTCTCAGACTCATTTTCCTTTTAATGAGTAGTCATTTTCTCTGTTAGCCTCAGCTAAAATGAGCGATGCTTGAACAATTTACTCTCTGAGGGTGAAAACATTCCAAGTTCTTTGATTTTATCTAGAAGAAGAAGATAAGAGCATTGGACGTGAACTCAATTTGGTTCCCCTGATCATTCATAAGGAAGCACACAAGCAAGGCAATCGAGTTATAGTGATTGCAGAAGGCATGAAAGGATGCAACTGCCAATTTAAGGGAAACAATACAGATGTAATATAATAAGATAGGCTGCAAATTAGTGCATCAGTGGAGTAAAATGCAGGAAAATGCCTTTAAAAATACAATTTGACAACACCTATTTCCAAGCGTTTAAGAAAACTCACTGTTTTCTGAGACCTCCAGGATGTAACGGATCAGGGGGCTGTTTCCATCAAAGGCCTGGGCCCATGTGAGGTTGATGGCCCTCTTTTCTGTGGTACTCAGAACTGCCACTGGGTTCTCTGGAGCATGAGGCAGTTGCCTGTGTGTGCATATGTTTGTTTTTGTGAGAGCAGGAACAAATAATCCAGGCAAGAGAGGTGCCAAATAACAGAATTAACCAGGCAAACGTAGAGCCTTGCATGGTAAATATTAGTGGTGCTTGATCGATTAGAAAGGAAAGCAGCAATAAACCCACAACAGAGGAGAAAGCATCCATCCATCATGCCCTCCCCAGACTGAAATAAAAAAAGGAAAAGATTTCAATAAAACGCGGGTGAAACGTGAGTAAAATGTGCAGACCTGACTCGGAGGTGGGCGCTGCGAGAGTCGTTTCCACCCACGGATGTTACCCTGCAGGTATATGTTCCAATGTCACCCGACCACGTCTGGGAGATGTGCAGAGTCCCGTCAGGATCCAAACGCAGGCGGGGCGACGTGTTCACGTCAATCACTGAGCCGCCCTTCTCCCACACAAACCTGCAGGTTTGTGCAAGACGAGAGCTTGTAAGCGTGTCTCTCTCACACACACGCTTTATACAACACTCTTTACTCCAGAGTGTTGTGACAGTAAATCTGTTTGCCTTGTGTCAGTTCATACGCCAAACACAGAAGCTGCTGACACTGATGAAAAGTCTTGTGAAGTGGATAACAAAGTGTTCTGAATCTGACACACTTCCAGAACAGAACCAATCATCCAGGCGTCCCAGCCATATCTTACACCTCACATACAATCAATCACACACACATTGGCATGCACATGCTAGAAAGCTACTGTGATTAATTGCAACTATTTGGGCTCCCCGGCTAATCTCCTCTGTGCTGCATTTAATTAAAGGTGGTGTCTGCGGTTATTACGCTGTTTACATATTCATCTGTTTACCCTGCAATCTGATCAATGTCGCAGGCCCACAGGTGACAAGCACTCTAATCGCTGGGCTTCGAAGACGACATTTCACTCCCTCTGAGACACACACTCTACCGCACGCGAGGCAGTCTCAGAAGTGAAGGAAGGACATGAATCTGAGAGTTTAGGAGGCTTTCAAAGGATTAACAATATGAGATCTCCAGCAGATATCATAAACTAATTAGATGCAAGTTTATTTTCTATACGAGAGCTGAGTCAATTATAACTCAATGCAAATGTACAAAACTCCAACGTTTTTACCTGACAGTGACACTAGGGTCATGGGTCACCCCACAGGTCATAACAGCCTTGGTTCCTTTGATGACACTCTGGTCTTGAGGTGGTTTTGTGATGCGTGTACGCGCTGTGAAACAAAAAGCAGACATCCTCTTTCAGAGACACCACTGGATTGAACAGAGCTTATTGAACTAGGTCTCATCTTTTTACCTGGTGTCACGCTCTGAAGAAAAGGATAAATCAACGAATCGCTTTCAGTAGATGTTCTATGCTGTTCAAGGACTGCTTGTCTAAATCTATCCATCATGGATGTTGTACATGTTCTCCCTCACAGACTAAGAAAAATATTCTGACAATGACCCTAAAACCTGTAATGTCCCTGCAAATTAACAAGTGATGCATTATATAGTGATTTCTTGTTTTGTTAGCATTTCTGCAACAGTCAAAGGGCAATGAAGACCGTTTGAATGGAGTGTCTGTTTTTAAATGGCCTTGGGTCTGAGATAGTCACCATCAGGCCAGCTGCAAAGTGTTTCTGTCGACTTGAATCTAATTAAAAATTATAGTAATTCATGTAGACATCATGTAAACTTTCACTCTACCATAGATTTCCTTTACATGGTTGTTTCAATAGATAGTAAAGGCTAGCAGTAGCCTTTGAGACTGGATTTCCAACTTTGCTCACCGTGGCTGTTGCTAGAACTTTCGTCCAATCTGAATCTTTGTCCAATAATAACTATCAGGTTATTTTGTTCAGACAAAATGAACTATATTATTATCTTTTTTTATTGTTTCGGCTGTCAACTGTGGTCTTCCTCAGAAGTGTCACCAGATGTTCTGTGACGTATCTTAATCAGGCTTGCAGGGCAGATGATGAAGACACAAGAAACATCTAGCAACACATCTGTGGAGGAGAAGCTGACAGTCAGAGCATGCCAAAGTAAAACAATCATTCATCTTTATGTCTGAACAAAAACAAAACAACAATAATTAGATAATCTGTTTCTCCAACCTAAATCTGATTAACTAGATCAAACACACTTCAAAAGATCTGGACTGTCCTTTTCAGCTTACCCCAAACCACCAGGTCAGCTGAGGCTTCGTCGATGCCCCTGGAGTTACTGGCCATGCAGGTGTAGGTACCGGCATCCGACAGGTGGGAGGGGCTGATGAGCAAGCTGCCGGACTCCAGCAGGGTAAACCTGGGCTGCTGGACCGAGCCGCTGGCCAACACACGTTCACCTGCAGGGAAGGGTGGAAGTGATTGATGGTGTGAAAAGGAGGACAAAGGGGGTAGGTGGTGGGCCAGGGAAAAGAGTGATTAGGGCATTGGAGAAATGTCAAGGAAAACAAACAAGAAGGAAAACAGTGAAGAAAAATAAAGAGATAAAGCTTGGCTGGAGAACATTTATATTCTGAGTCTTTTCCATAGGTCTTGTCTAAGTTTGGCAAGTAAAAATGCAGCATAATAAACCACCCCGCCACCCCCACCAGAACCTCATGCTGTTAGCCCACACACCTTTCTGCCAGGTGATGGCTGGGCGCGGAGCTCCTGAGGTCTCACAATGCAAGATGACTGACATGCCATCAATCACTGCGCTGTCAGAGGGGCCGGCGGTGATGTTGGGGGCAATACCTGAGATGAATCAGCCATACACACACACGCGAATGCACACACGCAAGCACGCGCACACACACAGAAACATTCATAGGTTTGAACAAAATCAGGTGAGACAGAGGTGATAATGAGAGACATGAACAGCTTTCTCCCTAATAAAGCAGGCGGCGGTTTAGAGCTTAATAGACTTGACAAAAGGGGCAGCTGTCAGGTCTCATTCTCAACGACAGCTCTAACCCCTACTTCACACTGGAAGCATCAGCAGCGTGGAACGTCGCTGCTTCAAATAGAATCCATTATAGTCTGTGGGGGTGATTCAAATTTTCAGGTGCATCCCAGAAGCGGCACGCCGCACCACGCCGCACCGCTAAAGATAGGATTGGTAACTATTTTTGCCGTGAGCCGCTTCTGAGACACATCAATTTCTGCAGTTAACATAGGGCTAGACAGAAAATCACACAGTTTTGATGTAAAACGTCCGGTAATTTTCAAAATAAAAGTCTATTGCAGCGATGTGATTTCATATCTATGTAGATTACGTCTATACGTGTGACCTCATGGCTCATTTACTCCCTGCATTGTTCGAGAAGTGTAGCGGTGTGTTTTTCATGGGTTTAATCCTGGCAGTGGAGAGGAACAACATTATACAGTACATCAAACAGCGATATCCTTTTTGGTTTAATGGCGGATGGCATTAACAAACCGTGACCTCTGAAGTCTTGAGGGTTCCTGTGAGTCAAGCATAAAGGATGTCGGAAGTCTCGAGGGATTTTGTGATCTTGCGAGTCCAGCGAGGAGCACGGCGGAGAAGCCGCTTCGTGGCTGAGATTGTCCTGGTGTGGACTAGCACGCAGCGAAACTCGCGAGTAAACCGTTCCGCAACGCTGATGCTTCCAGTGTGAAGTAGGGGTAAGACTCCAACATGGCGCCTTCTTCTCTCTGCTCCTCCTGTTTGTTTTCTAGTTAAAAAAGGTAACTGACCAAATTCTCAAGGTGACTGCAAAGAGACGTAAAAACAGATGGCTGTTGGGACAAAAGGAGTAGATTTAAGAATGTCAAGAATAGGAGGGGACAGAAAAGAAAACAACTGAGGATAAAGAAGATTTTGAGATTTCAAAGTGACATACTTGTAACAGCTAGGTAGGTGTTTGTTTGGATCTCTCCTGCAAGGTTGCGGGCAAAGCATTGAAACATTCCAGTGTCGTCTGGCAAAAGGCCATTGATCTGCAGGCTGCCTCCTACCAGCACCTTATATCTGGGGATCTTCACCGGGCTGACTGGCACTGCATCTTTATACCACACAATGTCTGGCTGTGGTGTTCCTGGAGAGGAAAGAGCGGATTTCTCTTATTACCGTCACCTTTTTATTTTTTCACTCTTTCACTCATGAAAGACAAACCTCGTGCTTGACAAGGAATATCCACCACCTTCTCCATTTCAGCGGTGATGTGACTGGGTGGCTCTTTTATGAACAAAGGATATTCTGTTTGAGGCAGAAAAAGGCAGTCAGTGCTCCATTAGAGCCTTTTAAAATCAACCAAAAGTCATGCACGCTAATTCCATCTGCTCTCTGTTGAATTCAACATCAGTAAAATGACTCGTGGCAGCACACGCACTTTCCCTCTCTGAAAATTCTCAACATGAGGGTGAGCCTGCTGAGGTAGTTTCCAGCTGTTCTGAGCAGGGTTGGAGTGTCAGCTGTGCTTTAATTACCAAGAACATGCAGGTAGGCGCCGGCGGTGACTGAAGGGACGCTGCTACTGCGAAGGGATGCCTCACACTCGTAGTAGCCACTGTCGCTGACTGCAGGCAAGCTAATGACCAATCTACGGCCGAAATCTCGGATCCCAGTGTTGACCACTACTCCATTTTTTCTCCAAGTAATATTCATTTTAACGAGGGGTCTGGATGATATGAAAAAAGAACGATGAAAAGGAGAAAGAGAGAGTAAGGGATAGACAACGCGGCGTTAATACAAAATGATATGCTGTTTCAAGGTTAAAGAGCATTGAGGGTGAAATGTGATACATCTGTCATTCTGATTAAGTCTTTGAATTGGAGATAATAGTCAGAATACAGGGCTGGGATTGTGTGAGATAGGGAGAACAGAGCAAAGCCTTGAATCAAAGGGAAGAATGGGGGAGAGGTACAAAACGGGAGCTGTGCAAAACACTTTTCCATCACGTTCAAATAAAAGCTTTCCCAACTCATTTAAATCACAAAATATCAGATTCTGAGGTGAGAAAAAAGGTGGGGATGGTTTTATAATGTGTATGTGTCTTTATCTGTGTCTTTTCCTCAAACTGCACATATTCATTTGAATTCTTACCTCGCATTAGCAACACACTCTATGATGGCGTCGTTTCTCCCCACTGTTACGGTGGTGTTTTTTGGGGGGATGATGATGGAGGGAGCGATCGGGTCTGCAGGTCCTCCCACATCTATTGCACACATAGAAACACAAAGAAAAAAGTTAAAGCAATCTATAACAGCAGAGTACTCTCTGATTTAGCTTCTGCATCTGTCTGATACAGCCAGCCGAGTGTGACCAGGTCCTCCCATGTAGACTGACAATCTGTCACTATCAGCAGCAGGTAGCCAGCTTTCTATAACCCAACTATTAACACCTCTGTCTTTACTTTGGATCCTCTCTCTGATCCACACAACATTTTCCTGTACAAGGTGTTAGACCAGGTGTTAGAAGCCATTATGTAACATAATTGAGACAAACACAAAAGGCGATTAAATGCAGCACCATCACTCACTGGTTTCACGGAGCCTCCAGCCATCCATCGATTCACTGCCCTCAATCAGTGATCTCTCTCTGAATCTGATCTCATTTTCCTCCACCTCCCCGGAGGACGGGTACGGGCCTGTGAACTTGTATGTGTTTGAGTGATTGCACGTTTGCCGTGTGTCGCTTGTGTGTGTGTGCGTGCATGCAGGGGCTCAATTTTCAGGGCTAGCTCAAGTTAATAAGGTTCCTAATCAACTTTTTATTATTAGCACTGTTATTTTGTATCACCTCATTGAAAATCTCATCCTTTCATGGCTCCATTTTGAATTTCAACAGTGTTACGACCTGTGTGTGTGTGTGTGTGTGTGTGTGTGTGTGTGTGTGTGTGTCTACCTATGTGTGCAGATCTAAGCTATGTGTTTGTGGGTGTTTGAAAGTGGATTTGCCACCAAGAGCGTTGTTTTGCTTACTTTTATTAAATGTTGTTTATGTGATGAGGGAGGTCCCACTAGCGCCAGAGTCCGGGGCTAGGCACATCCTGCATATAGCCACCAGTGGATGGGATAGGCCAGCCCCAGAGCAGACCCGAGCTCAGGGAGGAAGGGGGGCCAGCCAGAGGATGTCAGAGCACCAGCCCCCAGCTGACTGCAAAGTGGCCCATTAGGGGCGGCGGAGCGGAGTGGAGCTGGTGCTAGTGTGTAAGTGCCATTGGGACCCTGTATGATCGGTGTGAGAGCTTGGTCTGCATTGCTGGCAGTAAGTCAGGCTCGTTCCTGGTGATAGTTGGACTGCGCCAAGGCTGCCCTTTGTCACTGATTCAGTTCATAACTTTTACGGACAGGATTTCTAGGTGCAGCCAAGGTGTTCAGGGGATCCATTTTGGTGGCCTAAGGTTCAGGTCTCTGCTTTTTGCAGATGATGTGGTCCTGTTGGTCAGGTCAGGGAAGAGGTCCTGCCTCAAGTGAATTAGTTTAAGTGTCTTAGGGTCTTGTTCATGAATGAGGAAAAGACCTCTCTGCTTAGGCTGCTGCCCATGCGACCTGACCCTGGATAAGCGGAAGAGAATGGATGGATGGATGGATGGATGGATGGATGGATGGATGGATGGATGGATGGATGGATGGATGGATGGATGGATGGATGGATGGATGGATGGATGGATGGATGGATGGATGGATGGATGGATGCACCTAATGTTTCACAATTTTAAACATTTAAATGTATACTAGGCTTACATAAGTTCCAACAAAAACACAAAAAATCAAAACTGAAACAGAATAAAATTTGTGCTGCAGGAATCCAACCTAACAACCGACATATAAATAGATGTGTTACACAGCAGTGAACTCTATGGCTAAAATTATTCCATTACTGTGGTACAAGCATCACATTGAGGGTGTTCTTGACAATTTTCTAATCAGCACAGTGAAGACCAATAAATCCGTGCAGAAAAGTTCCTTGTCAGAATGTTGGTAGAATTGAAAAAGAAGAAATTAAACATGAAGCGATGATTTCTTGTTCCACCACAGAAGGAGATTTATGAAGAAAATCTAAATCAATTGAGTCAGAAATGATTGGCTGGGCTGTACAATTATAGTATTTTGCTGATCTAAGTCACTTTAGGAGACTAATTAATGTGCTACACTCAGCTGAACGTTTGATTGGCGTTGGTTTCAAAAGGAGTGGAGGGGGACAAGGAGAAATGACTGATGGTGAATCTTCTACCTGGAGCTTCAAGAAAAATCATTTTCTTAGATTAAAGCTCATTATAGTTTAGAAACAGATTTATAAACTTTAAATTAATCATTCATCAGCTTTTTGACTTGTTTCTTGAATGAAACAGTTCAATTTGTATTTATTGATTATTGCAATTAAAATTTTGTTAACACTTTACAATAATGAACCCCAAAATGTGCTCCGTTACTAGGGAACGACTTAGGAGGTAATGAGTAATGAACCAGGAACTAATGGGTAGTTAACCAGTAGTTACTGGTAAAAACACCCATCAGTCTTATTCAGGGACTAATGGGTAGTTATCTAAGCAACAGAGGAGGAACAAATCATTACTTAGTACTGAAACAGCAAATTGTAGGTTAATTTTTTTTTTTTTTTCATTTAAAATGCTGTTCAAAAAATACAATTTGAAACGCTAATTGTGGGTATTTCGTTTTAAAATACACAACAGCAAATTTTTTCGAATAAAAAGTTGCCTTTTTCAGCAAAGCTTCTAAAAATGCTCTTTTTTCTAAATCTTAACCTCTGACGTAACCAGAGGGAGTTAAGCTAGGTGCTGCCTCAGCTCAGTGTGGAGAGTGGGTAGTTTTAGGGTAGAGAGGTTGTGTTATTGAGTCAGTGTGTGTGTGTTCACTAGTTTAGGATTGTGTTCATTTTGATAAATTATTGTACGTGGAAGCTGTAGAAACTCCAGCCTGTCCGGACATCGAGTCCACGAGTTTCCAGATAAGAAAAACAAGCCTCTATCTCTGTGCCTGGGAGCGTTTTGTGCAGCTGAAAAGACGGGACTTCACTTTTGCTTCAGCTACGAAAAACGCGGTTGTTGTGGTGCGCACTTATCAGACCGGAGGATTACAATCCCAGCAATGTTATGGGGTTCAGCAAGCCTCTCATTCTCCAGGACAGGATGGGAGGCTTTTAAAAATAACCTGTGGGCCAGTTGAGCTGGTTTCTGGGTTGGATCCAGCTCACATCCTGCCCTGAGCTCCAGAACAGATGACAGGCGTCTCTCTCTCTCTCTCTCTCTCTCTCTATCTATCTCTCTCTCTCTCTCTCTCTCTCTCTCTCTCTCTCTCTATCTCTCGCTCTCTAAACTACGTTACGTGAACGGATATTAACGAGTATGAGACAGCTGACAAACGCTCATTAGTTTATTATTGTCAAGTATCAATAATAATAAGTATCTCTCTCATTATCTGCCACCACAGTCCTTCATTTTGCCAATGATTTGGTATGAATCACTAACAACATTCCCCTGTTAGTTCGGAGCGTCTTGGACATGCTTTGTTGTTATTATCCGGTGTCCTTTACAGACATTTAGTGAAACTAGCCGGTGGCGATTTCAGTGACGTCACGACCAGTCGCCATCTTCGTTGTAGTCTGAGCAGAACTTTCACTCTCTAGCCTACTCTGTACAACAGCGTCTTTACAAGGCAAACTGCACATTTTTATTAGCCTAGTGAACTAGACCAAATTCTTCCAAATTCTAGGTTAGATGCCTTGGTGCCTAGGTGGACAGCACTTCATTTGGATGGCTAGCAAACACCTGAGTTAGCTTAGAGAGCGTCGCAATGACTGAGGGTAAGACGTGTGCGGAAAATGTTAGCGAGAAAGAACTCATAATTCAAACAGCATGACTATTATTTAAAAGTACTTGTGTTCAACAAACACAAGTGTGTGTGTCTAAAGTATATATACCAAAACAGAAGATTTAAGTATTTGTTCATTTATCGCAAGTAATATCGATATCGCAATATTAAGCACCGTTATCGCATATCGCAGGTTTTCCTAATATCGTGCAGCCCTACTTAGCGGCTTCTTATTTTTTATCAAAGTAGTGCAATGTCCCAGCACACCTGATATTCACGTTTTTCATACAAAAACGACAGAAATCATTGATGTTAGACGTCATTAATGCCTCCCTCTTTTCTGTTGCTGTGATTACATCACGTTGTTTGTTACTCTGATTGGTCCTAGCGCTATCCAATTGCGTGCAGACAGTTTGAAAGACAACCGTAGATCCCGCCCCATGACTGAGAGCCATCATTGGGTCGTGGCCAGACTATAGGATGGCTTGCCAGGCTACATTTTTATCATATTCTGACATAAATGGATAACACTTATGTAACTGATTGAGTAGAAACACATAATTAGATGCGCTGCTATTCACCTGTTTTCTAGCAGCTATATCGCTTTACTTTCATCCATTTTGATAGAAGGGGTGGGGAGTAGGTTGATACACATACACACACACACACACACACACACACACACACACACACACACACGCTTACACATACCAACAAAGCCATGCCAATCAAAGCAAACTTTTATAATTAAATATCTTAAATTATCCTCTCATTTATCGTGTATTTTCATTAGCATAATACTAGCTGGAAACAACTAACCTATACTTCCGGTCGAAACCCAGAAATTTGCTTTTTTTCGTGCACAGGGTCAATTTCCGGTGGAGCAACATTCACCACTTTGCTGCAGCCAGGTCCTCTTGAAGAAAACAGATAAATCCTCACTGGGACTGCAAAGCCGAGTAGGTCTTCATTAATCAGTGTCCTTATTTATTTCTTCTCACAAGGACTTGCCATGAACAAAATCAACCTCACAAACTGTCCGTTGCTGCAGAAATCCAGGCTTTCTTTGAAGAGTGCAGGTCACCTGCAATCATGTGTTTCGTATTTTGCGTCCTTTACGAAGGAAATTCCAATAAAAGTCCCTGAATAAGACTGGTGGGTGTTTTTACCAGTAAGTACTGGTTAACTACCCATTAGTCCCTGGTTCAATACTCATTACCTCCAAAGTTGTTCCCTAGTAACGACGCACATTTTGGGGTCCATTATTGTAAAGTGTTACCAATATTTATTTGAAGGTTTTACATGATCATGATTACATGATATATTGCTCATATATTACGGCTATTTTTCTTAACCTTTTACAAAATATAGGACTGTTTTCTTCCAGAAACTAATTGCTGTATTGCAGTTCATAAACTGCTGGTGTTGAAAATACTTCAAGTGTGTAATCATCTAATTAAATGCAAAAATTAAACAGCATAGTGACCTGCATAACAAATTTTCATTTTAATGTCATGGTCTTGTTTACATCTGTTGTTGTCCAAAAAAAAAAAAACAAATGTAAATCCGAATCGTTTCTGGTGTATTTCACACTCTAACGAATAAAGAAGTAAAAAAAAGTGCCTTCTTGAAGCTAATACCAATTTGCTTTTTACTTGTTACACTCAGCTTTATCTCATCTGTATGCTCCCTTAGGAACCCGTTGCTCCCTCTACTGTCTTTTTTCATGTCTTCTCTGCACAGAATTGCTCAAATGAACAAATGCAGCTCTGAAAATTTTATTGACTTTCTGATGCAAAACACAACCGTGTGATCTGCAAGGTCGGATTCAGTGAGATCCAGTGAGATCTGGTCTCAGCAGACTGCACATTGAGCTCTGCCTTACAAATGTGGCATTAAAGAATTGAAAAGAAGATGCAGACAGGTGTTTCCAGGAATCTGCAGGTTCTGCGAGCAGCTTAAAATCTTCATTCAGCACCTAATATCCCCATCATATAAATCTGACTAACTTGAAATATGTTGCAGCTGCATAAACCATCAGAAAGCATTTCTAGTGGTTCTTAAAGGGGTGGGTGATTAATCAATTAAACTCAGTAATATTGAGCTTTGCTTCTTGAGTTATATCCTACATTGTAATTATTGAGTATAATTTTACTGGCAAACTTTCAGCCATCTAAATCTAATTACTAGGAGTTTAGCTTCTCCCACGCTGCTCATGCCGCCTCCCGTGCAAAGCGCTCCAGCATAGTCCCTTTTTCCACCCTGGAAACGTTTCGAGCAGGTTTAGTGTTGAACAGGAGAGGGTTCTGCAGTGGAAAGTTAACGGCTCAACAGATGTTATAATAAGCTTTCAAAGATGGTAACATTGTGGAAAACTTACTTGTTTTTTAAAGACAATAAACAATGGCTCAAAAAGTATGGTTTAGATTTTGTGATGAAGACCTTGAATAAATGCAGCTTTAATCATCTTTGGTACGTTCATCCTGTGTCTGTCTGATTATTCCTTTAACTTTTTGTTCTTTTTAAAACACAGATAGGAGATCTTATTTACCTTTTTTATGCTGACGTTTCGGCCATCACTGTGGCCTTCTTCAGAGCTAAGCTGCTGAAAGCAGCTTCACTTCCGCTTCCGTTTATGTGCGGGCAGCAGGGGACGACGATATCGCCCCCTGCTGCCCGCGCTGTCCTCCTCGATGACACAGTCCCATGCGTGGTCTAACGTGTATACTCCGTCGTCCCTGTTCATGGTCCCATGTCCACGTCTCCTTATCTCGATAGCTTCCCTTATCCATCTCTTGTATTTATGTTGTTCGGTGTTGACAATCCTTGTTCTGTCCCAGTCCATGATGTGATTTTCTCTGGTGCAATGGTCTGTGACTGCTGATTTCCTTATTGTGTTCTCTGCTTCTTGTTTTGCTGCTCTTGTGTGTGTTCTGCTTGTCTCTTTTTCACATTCTTTTCTGTGTTCTGCTGTTCGTGTGTCAAGTTGGCGTCCTGTTTCTCCTATATATGTTTTATTGCATAATTTGCAAGGGATTTCGTAAATGACTCCGCATTTTTTTCCTGCTGGGATCTTGTCTTTGGGGTGTACCAGTCTTTTTCTAACTGTTGTGTATGGTTTGATTGGTGTGTTTATCTTGTGTTTTCTCATTGTTGCTACTATTTTTTCTGTCGTTCCTTTGATGTATGGGAGGGTTATTACTGGCTTTGGTTCCTGTTTCTCTGGGTTTTTCTTTCTTTTTGGTTGTTCTATTCTTTCTGCTCTTGTTTGTTGTTTCCCTCTACTAATCGCCCATGCTGGGTATCCACAGGTTCTTAATGAGTTGTGTATGTGCCTGTTTTCTTGACTGCTGTCTTGTTTTTCTGTTATAATTTTCGCTCTGTTGTATAATGTTCTTATCACTGACATTTTGTGTATCGTGGGATGTTCTGATGTCCATAGTAAATATTGATCTGTGTGCGTTGGTTTTCTGTATATATTTATTTTAAGCGTTCCATCTTGTTTTTTGCTAATTTCCATGTCCATGAATGTAATACTGCCCTCCGTTTCTTCCTCATATGTGAACTTAATGTTTCCTGTGTCGTCTATGTTGTTTAAATGCTCTGTTATTGCTTGTGTTTGTCCTTCGGGTATGATTTCCAATATATCATCTACATATCGCTTCCATAACTTTATTTGACAGTTTTCGGGTGTAGTGGTTAATGCTTTTTGTTCCAAATCTTCCATGAAAAACTCGCAGAGGGTTGCTGATAACGGATTTCCCATCGCGAATCCTTCCAGTTGTCTGTATATTGTCTCGTTGTAAATGAAATATGTAGAATTTGCCACCAGTTTTATTAGCTGTGCTATGACCAGAGAAAATCACATCATGGACTGGGACAGAACAAGGATTGTCAACACCGAACAACATAAATACAAGAGATGGATAAGGGAAGCTATCGAGATAAGGAGACGTGGACATGGGACCATGAACAGGGACGACGGAGTATACACGTTAGACCACGCATGGGACTGTGTCATCGAGGAGGACAGCGCGGGCAGCAGGGGGCGATATCGTCGTCCCCTGCTGCCCGCACATAAACGGAAGCGGAAGTGAAGCTGCTTTCAGCAGCTTAGCTCTGAAGAAGGCCACAGTGATGGCCGAAACGTCAGCATAAAAAAGGTAAATAAGATCTCCTATCTGTGTTTTAAAAAGAACAAAAAGTTAAAGGAATAAATGCAGCTTTAGTTTCAGCTCCTTTTCTTGTAACAAAATGGGAGCTGAGTGGGTCTGAGACTCACTGCAAACATTAAAGAGGACCTAGAATGTAAACCAACATTTTCCTTGTTGTTGTTGAATAAAGACAGCTTGGGTGGTCAACAGTAGCATGCCAAAAAGTCAAAGCCGTGTTTGACCTACTTTTTATGTAAATTAGAAAGTTGAAAAAGGTGAGAGAAAAACTTCTGTTCTGAGAAAGCCTTCCTTAACACGTCATAAGGGGGAGCCACGCCTCCTCAAACCTGATGTCTACAGTATCTGAGGCCTTCTGGGGAAACCAACCAATCAGCAAGCAGCTCATTATCATATTCATGTCCTGGCCGAGTGGGAGGGGTCAACAGCTCTTTTCACAGCAAGGCTGGTTTAGGGGGTTTAGAATGGCCTGTATCAGGGCTCCTGGGACAGATGAAAGCCTAAAGAACATTTCTTCTGCTTTTTAGAGGCTCAAAGCTCTGATTTAGATGGTTGATTAACTGCATTCTAGGACCACTCAGGCCAACTGATAAAACAGCTTAGCAAGCCTCACTTTGTAAAAATAATTAAAAGCTTGCATGATGGACTTTTGTTGATTAGTATACTATTAACAGTGAGTAATTACATTGGTGAGCTAACAGGACAAATGAGAGAGTACATTTGACTCCATGGGACCAAATGTACTCCTTTTCAGAGTAAATGCTATTCAATTTGAGTCAAATGTACTCAGCTTGAGTAAAATTTACTCCGCAGTTTTTCCTTTGATCAATATCCTTTAACAGCAATTATTATTTTTAACCCAATTCTGGGTCAAAATGTGCTTCATACTGTATTGTTTAAATTTTTTTCATTACATTTTAGCATTAAACGGCTACCACATACTTTGTCCAGTTTTACACATTTAAATGTCGAAACATTCAGCTCATTATCGAAATTGTTGCCATCTTTGGGAATTTATCCCTTCATACTTTTTAATATTATTTTTTCCCTTATGGAAAATAATTGAGTTGTCTTTAAATAATTCAGCTTTCCGCTTCTTTATACTTCTGCCAAATAACCTAAATGAATCTTTAAATAGGTCACATACATCAGACTATCATCAATGTCATTAGGTTCAGATATTTTGATTCAGCTCTCAGCATTTAAACTGCATTTTTGCAGAAATGGCTATTTCTCTGGTTTATTTTAAATATAAGTAACCTTTATGACGTGCAGTGCAACAAGTGGCATTGCAAAACTAGTTTTAGACCAAATGGCCTCAGAAAAGAAGACAAGTAAAAGAAAAATGAGAGAAAGTGGGAGTTGTTTTGTGACTTTAAATTAATGTGACAGAAGGTGGGAAGATAACAAATATTCAGACAGAGTTTAATAATTTGACTTGTCACCAGGCTTGGCTCCCCTATGCTATATTTTCATTGAAGTAGCAAACCTGTTTGTTTTTTAAGTGAGGTCAGTTTTTGCATCCGATGTGTTGTGTGGGTGTATGTTTATCTTGAAGTAAATTGCATCTTTTTTTTAGAAACTTGCTTTGTGAAGCAAAAAGTACACTTTATAGGTTCCTATCCAGCAAATCAGAGACAACATGTGACCCCAGATGACCTGATAAAGGAGGAGGGGGGGAAAGGAGGTCAGATTTCTGTGCTGCAAGTAGTGGTTGTTTCTTTGATCTGATGAAAGAGCCCACCAATAGAGGGAGCTATTTATGCTTCTATTGTCTGGAGCAGAGCCACCTGTTGTAGACCTGTGGTGTTAAATGAATATGTGTGCGTTGAACTGAAATAAATGATAAATAATGGCATTTTCATCTGCAGCAGCCTGCTGATGTCGTCTGCTGGTGACACAATCAAACTGCTGGTTATCCGTGTGTTTCACTTGTGTGGGCGAGGACGTCTGCTGCTTCAGTGTAACTGTAAGTGTGTGTTTTTGTGTGTACTTACTCTCCACTGAGAGTGTGACTGGCTGACTGGTTTTGTTCTCCCCGTTCTTGTCGTTGACTGCTTGGGCGTAGTAGCGTCCTGCATCTGGAGCTACTGTGGACAGGATGACCAGAGTGTTGTCCAACGTGATGGCGCTGAACAGAGGAGTAAAAACCCATACATGAAAAAAATTTGATTCTTTTATATCACTATAGCATGCTCTAAATAAAATCCTCTCTTCACTGCAGCTCTATAATAACAGGACAAACAAAGCTCCCAAATTAGCTGCATGTAGACATTAGAGTCACTAGCTTGGCTAAAAATTAAACAAACCTACAATGTGTTCCAACATTTGTATGCCATAATAGAAGAACTACATAGACCCACTCAGATCAATAAATTAGGGAAGCCTCGTTCCTTACAATCAATAAGTCCTGAAGTAAATGGACACACAAATATGCACATAAATTATATCTAAGAAGCTGCACACAAAGATATTTTTATCATTAGTTCCATCTGCAACTATATCTCTTAAAGGAAAGACTAAGAGTTGGGTCCAAATCTGTAGAGCAGAAATTTCTTTATCATTTGGTTTCTGCATAATCACATACTTCTTTGCACGTTTCTACTGTTTGGGTCTTGCTGATGGTTATTTGGTTAAATGGATATTTTCTGCAGATGCTAAAACAAATATACTGTTCACGTGACAACACTGCACTCCTGATAATCATTATTTTTCCTTATCTAAGTTTGGTTTTTCAGAGATTAATGTCAAGATCAAAGTTTATCTTGGAGCAAACTGTAGTAAAGTACAGATAAAGTAGGGATGCACCAATACCAGATATATTCAAACCAAGTAAGAGTAAAAGTACTTATTCTGAGTACTTGCCGATACCGAATACCACTATGAGCACTATCAAATGCCATTACACGTCTTTTGAAAAATGTTTTATTTTCATGGAAAATTTTTCAGGAAAAAAAAAGCTCACTTTTTAGTATATTATGCTTTTGTAGAACTAGAGCTACCAGAATCGCTCTCAGAAGAATATCACCCACACAAGTTTCAGGGCACCTACATTAACAAACCCCATCTGGGTGTTTACAAATGAATTTTAAATTGTCCACAAGCCCACAATGCCCCAGCCTTAATCTGGTTATTTTGCTCTTGTTCTTCTATTTTATTTGTCTTGAATTTATACAGTTTACTCGACTGGAATATTTCACCTTTGACCCTTTGAACGTGACATCACGCTACTCAAGGGATTGCCTTCTTCACCATGATGGATGTCGAAGGAACTGTTTACGTCCATTAAAAGTCCAAAACAAGCTAGTTTGTAGCCAATATTGCTTTTATTTTGTTGGTTCTACTGTAAAATGAAAATAGTTTTCTGCATGGTTGGTTGTTCTAACAGACAAGGGTGTAAACCCAACTCGTCTTTTTAATCAAATAACTGTGATGGAGACAGAAGATGCGGATGGACAGCAGCGGCCAATGAAACGGACTAACAGTCCTCAAAGGGTTTGTGGATTTACAGCAAACATTTTTTAGCGGGTAAGTTTAGTGTGTGAAGCTTATGGTATTAATGATGCGCATCGTCGTTATGAGATATCTACCCCCCACCCACCCCGGGGTGAGAGTATCTGAACCCAGTGACCCAGCCAGCGACTAAAAACTGGTAGGGATCCGGACTTTTTGAGGCTTTTAAATCAGCTCCAATGAAAAGTGAAACGCTGTTTATCACATTATTACATAACGTTATTAATCCAGTGGGGTGAATTCTGGCAAAGATGACAACTTGTTTACATCGGTGAACAACTGCAGGGAGAATGTAAGCTAACGTTTGTAAGCTAGCTAACACTAAACCTTTGAAATTCCCACTCTTGATGGGACCCACCTAGGTGTGCTAAACCTGCCAGGCTAAACTAAAAGTCGCCACTTTTGCCATCCATTCAATACTACTGCAACGTCCACACAACCCTGTTGTGTAGTAACGGGACAGTTTTACGAGTGTGAGTACAAAGAAACACACACATGTGGACCGATACCGATACTGGTATTATTATATGTGCATCCCTAAGATAAAGTTTAGCTAAACTGTTTCAAATGATTATTTTCAACGTGAATGAATCAAATCAACCAATAAAGGCATGAATCAATCAATCATTTCAACCCTAACTATAATTCTAATTTTATTTTTCATCAGTTACAACAATTTGTGTCTCCTCCACTTCAAATAGATGTTTTATTTGTCACAGATAATTGCCTTTAGAAAATCCTACAAAGCTTTTGTGGAAAAGCCATAAATGTGAACATTTCCCAAAAAATGATCCAAAACAGATCCTTCCTGTAGCTCCTGGAACTCAGGTCAAACTGATAGTTCAAGATGTTTGTAAGGGGCCTATTAAATCAAAGCGGACGCTAAGCATGCAGCCAGATTAGTCTGTTCGCTTATCTGCCACCATCTGCTTGAACGGTGTGAAATAAACGCTCCTGGACAATTAGGAAATTAGGAGCTGCGGCTCTGAGCGTTACAGAAACTTAAACAGACACCAATAAACACACACACTTATACACAGCATACCTGTGAGTATCAATGTGGCTTGACATAAAGAAGGCAAGCAAAGTAAATGCTGAGTGCTCTTTCATCATCAAGCAGCAAGGTTTCAGCAGCTTCACTGTTTTTAAAAAGTCAAATGTGTCATTAGCAGCTCTGAAATTGGACCAAAAAAAAGAAAATAGCTATTTTATTCTATTTAGCAATTACTCATAGATTTTATCTTATTGTTTAAGTTTTCTTGCAAAAAAAACTTTTCCACCAATCTATATCTCAAAGAAGAAAACAAAAAGAAACAAACGCTCAACTCTGGGTGAAAGTCTTCATAGCAGCTATGACATCCTACAGCCTGCTGCTGAATTATAAATGAGGAGGTGGTTTCTGAGGACTCATGGCCTGCCTACTTCTATTTGTCAGGACGGTAAAATTAATCTCAGGTGATTACCTTCAGAGTGTCGCCTCAGGAAAATTGCATATCTGAAAAGGCAGGAGTCCAGCAAACTAAAATGAAGCTACCACACACAAACTTACAAACTCAGAATGGCCCATGCATGCAGTCACCCTGTGAACCCCCACCCCCACAAATGCACATCCAGTCTGAGACGGTGCACAATTACACACACACACACACACACATGAACCCAACCGGGTTGAGGTCTGTCACTCAATCATAACATCAATTGAAGCCCTTTGTCGAATTTTGTCTAATTGGTTCCCCTGCTGCCTGATCCATCTCTACCCTTCAATCATTCCACCTGTCTAGTCAATAGGGGGGATGTAATAACCTGCTTCATCACTCAGAGGTGATTCAGTGATGAACACAAGGCTAGTGCCAACATTTGCTCATCAGCTATTCTGCTAAACGTCACTCCTGGTGTGAGGGGGGAATCTGTGAGTGGTATTGAGCTTCTATAAAGAGTTCTCTGAAGAAAAAGAGATTCTGCTTCATGAACATGCACACATGGGTCAAGCCTTCGCTCAAGCCACAGGAACCCAACTAGGGTGAACTTACATTCGGCTGCTTGATTGAATCTTGCGCCCGTCTCTGAACCACGTGATCTGGGGCTTTGGGAAGCTGTGTATCCGTGGTGCGTGGATGAGAGCGCCCTCGCCCTGGGAGACAGCTTGAGATCTTTCACCTTCTACAAAACCACCCATATCTAGCAGGTAAAGAAGAAGAAAATAAAGAATTAATATCCTTGTAAATTCATTCTTTTACACAAAAGCTAAAACATGCAAAGACACCAGCACTTACATGCAACGTGCACTTGGGTGCTGCACTGCATTATAGCACCCACTCGGTTCCTCACGACGCAGCGGTAGTGGCCAGCATGTGAACGGTCTAGCGAGGGGATCAGGTACCTAATGGGCACATTACAAAAACACAAGTGCAATTAGTCCTCATCAGTGTGACAAACGGAAGCATTTGTCATCTAGGTGCTTTCATCAGCCACTCTAAAGATGCTAAATTAGTTGAGATATTTGACTGGGAACCTGAAACACAGCTTAAATGGCATTCCACTTCAAAGGTAAATGCTCTAAACAACAAGAAGGCACCACTAAAACCTGGCTGGATGTGATAGTGGGTGATGAGAAGGGAACTACAGGAAGGAGGGAGTATTTTTTACACTAGCACAGCAGAGATCCTGACAGGCAGGACTCACAAAACCCCATTGTTATCCTGTATCTTCAGCCTGTTCAATCAAATCCTACAAGCACCTGTCACATGTTTCAGACAGACACCGCTCTGTCTCCTCTCCCCTGACATGCATTCATGTTAAATGGGGTGTGTGAAAAGCTAGCTTAGATAACCCAAACACTCAGTCTTGAATTGTTTTATTTTTTATTCCTGTAACCATGTAGGCGTGTGGCGTTTGCCACAGCCGTGAATCCCTGCTCTGCAATTCAGACGTGGGGGTTTTGGGTGATGTTGGGTGGGGGTCTGATTAAATGGATTCCAGTTCTACTCTTTGATCAAGGCTGGTGAAGAATAATAAGCAGAGGGTTGGCCTGTGAGGCAGACCCGGAGACTATAAGCCACGTGAGAACAGTGAGACGCTGAGGAAAGACAGGGAGGGGGGAGAAAGATGTGTGGAAAAAAGACAGGGAAGGGATGCTGTGCGGGTGTGTTTGTGTGATAGCGGCGATAGCAATCAGACAATCCCTCCAGAAGAGTGCTCGTCTGTATTTAAGGCTCTGGTCAGACTGCAAATAAAGTCCTGAAAATGGGGTTCACAATAAAGAGAAGGTGACTTTGACTCTTGACTTCCACAGTGACTTGTGGGGACACACAGAGGGCTTGTCTCAGCCCAGGCAGAAGCGTTCCCTCACCAAAAACCCTCTGCAACAACATCGGGTTAAGAGGCAGAAATGTGTACTAGAACACGTCCAGGAGAACTCTGCTGTCAGTGAAACAGCATCTCATCGCTCGAGCAGCAGAGAAGCACACCCACAAAGTCCAAGATGATGAGAAACATGTACTGTGTTATTCTAAAACTACAATGATAGCTTTGACAAAAAGCAAGAAAAGAGTGAAAAGACGCATTATCTGCATTACACCATCTCTGGATGTTGAGCACACTCTGAAATACAAATCAGAATGAATCTGAAATTCCCTGAACGCAACAGGGAGATGTGCAGCCAACTCGCTGTTGAATAAATCCATGAAAATGAGTGTAAAATGAATAAAAATGAGCAATTGTGCTATTAGTTACAATTAAATGCTGTTAAAATGTCCTCCTGTGGTGGGATAACTACAGTTGATGAATAAATGAAATGATAATTGAATCAGCTCTGGTGGTGTGCACTCCCCACCTGTATTCCAGGGAGAAGCGGGTTAGCTCGGTCCCGTTGTAGATCCATCTGAACTCCAGGGGCCAGCTGCCCTCGGCCATGCAGGTAAGGACCAGGCGGTTTCCCTCCAGGTGAACCTGGGTCTGAGGAGGCTCCATCTTGAAATAAGGCGGGACGTCATCTACTGAAAGCAGAAACAGATCAATTGAGGAGAAATTTGCAATAAAAAGCCACAGCAAACAAAAGTGTGAACAGAAACAGCAAACAGTTGTTAGTAAAAAATGAAATCCATGATTCAGTAACTCATGTGAGAAAACTCACAACACAATCTCAGCAGTTCATGGGAAATGAGGGCTCAGAACAAGCCATTTCCATTTTTCTTCTGCACTTATTAGACACTTGAAGGTCAACAGCAAATATTGCCAAAAAGCGGATGGAATAAATTGCTACTGCAAACACATCTTACTCTTTTTCTTTCAAATTGAAATGTGCTGGCAGAGAGGTGGAAGAGCAATTTGTGCTGAAAAAAGTAGTTTAAAGGAACACTTCCATACCTTTAAACCACTAAAAGAGGAGGAGGTGGAGGATGGAAGCGGGAAGAGTCGAAGCAGATGGAGAAAAATGCAGCATTAAAAAATGTAATGCAAGAAATTTAGAAGCAGAGAGAGTGAGAAAGTAGGAAGTAATGGGAGGTGGTGGTGGTGGTGGTAGGGGTTGCTTTAGAAAACAGAACGTTTCCTCGTCTTAAACCCGTTTTTCTGACAGGATGAGTTATGCTTTGAGCCTCCCTTCATTTATCTTTATAGTTCCCTAATGCAGCCAGATTACACAAGCCCCATCTGCAACACTTCACACAGCCAGTGCCGCCACAAAACGCCTTTAAGGTGCTTTGCAAAGTCCAGGGCTGAGTTTGGAGACAAAGTGCTTTCATTTGAACTGATGAAAAAGGCATGATCAGACCTATCGATCGGTCTGCCTCGCCAGCCATGGGCGACACTGAGTCAATTGCACCAGTGTTTGCGGCGGGCTAATTAAAGTCTGTATTAATAGTTGCAGCAAGCCGTCGAGGCCCCGAGCACAGCTGCTTCTTAGTCTGCCACACCAGTTGATTCACGATTACGGCTGACCACCAGTGCCTTCCCCACACTCGCCACATCAAGTTCAAAACAAGATTTATGAGAGCAGATGCTGAGCGTGGTGTGGCAGAATCGGGTACATTTGAGGGCAGTCTGGCCGTGCAGGGAAGGGGACACCGAAAATGTAACCTGATTGAAATCGTAAATAAAAGAATAAGTATGGACCAATGTGTTTCCAACGGGCAGACGGGTGTAGAGAACAAAAGTGTAACAGAACACACTGTAGTCATCCCTTACAGCACCTATTTCAGCTTTTTGATCACACTAAACTCAAAAAAAGAGTAAAACAACCCTAACACGTGTTTCAAAACAGTCCTTTCAGCTTTTGCCTCTTCTGTCCATCATCCTTCTATGAACTTCTCAAAAAACAAACACTATCAAACCAACTGCCACTTTAAACTGATCTCTAGCGAAGCCCAGGAGCGGGCTGTTGGAGTGGTGGCTCTGCTGTAATTCCATCCCGCAAATGCATTTGTACTTGACACACACAATCCCAATTCCAAAACATTCAATCATGGCTGCACACACACACACACACACACACGCACGCACGCACGCACGCACGCGCGCGCACGCACGCACGCACGCACACACACACACACACACACACACACACACACACACACACACACACACACACACACACACACACACACACACAGAGGCAACATGAGACCACTTTTAGCTGAATCAGGGTCTCGATGACTGTGTGCACTTAGCGGCGCCGCTCCATCAACAAGCCACCATTAGGAACCTGCTCATGCAAAACCTGGACTCACACATCAATCAACCCAGGCAAGGAACATGGATAATTTCAACTTACTGTTGTGAAATTGTGGAACGTAGAATTGAGAGCACTCTAATCTGCTCTGCGGTTATCTGGTTTGGTGCCCCTCATGTGATCGAATTCCTTTCTCCCTCACATGACCCACTTGATAAAAATCCTTGGACATACTGTTATGTGACACTCAACAATACTATAAATGCAACACTTTTGTTTTTGCTCCCATTATTTGTGAGCTGATCTCAAAGATCTGAAATATTTTATATAAACACAAAAGACCCGTTACTTTCAAATATGTCTAAATCTGTGTTAGTGAGGTGTGGCATATCAAGGTGCTGATTAGACAGCATGAATTGTGCACATTTGTGTCTTAGACTGGCCACAAAATAAGGCGTCTCTGAAATGTGCAAGAACATGCAACTGGCATGCTGACTGCAGGAATGTCTACCAGAGCTGCTGCCCATGAAACAAATGTTCATTTCTCTACCAAAGGAGTTTCAGAGAATTTGGTTGTCCTCATTGGGGTCTGGACCTGACTGCAGTTCGTCATCGTAACCAACACGAGTGGGCAAACACTCACATTTGATGGTGTCTGACACATTAGAGAGGCATTCTGTTCACAGATGAATCACAGATTTACTGTTCAGTGCAGATGGCAGACAGTGTGTGTGGCGTCATGTGGGTGAGCGGTTTGCTGACGCCAACATTGTGGATCGAGTGGCCCACAGTGGCAGTGGGGTATACTGGTATGGGCAGGTGTATGTTATGGACAACGAACTCAGGTCCATTTTATTGATGGCATTTTGAATGCACAGAGGTACCATGACGAGATCCTGAGGCCCATTGTTGTGCCATTCATCCACGACCATCACCTCATGTTGCGGCATGATAACGCACGGCCCCATATTGCAAGGATCCTTGCACAATTCAGTTCTTTCATGACCAGCATACTCAACAGACATGTCACCCATTGAGCGTGTTTGGGATGCTCTGGAGCAGCGTATATGACAATGTGTTCCAGTTCCTGCAAATATTTAGCTTGCACGGCTATTGAAGAGGAGTGGACCAATGTTCCACAGGCCACCATCAACGACCTGATTAACTCTATGCAACGGGTGGCAAATGGTGGCCACACCAGAGAGAAGAAGTGCTCACTAACACAGATTTAGACAGATTTGAGTGTAATGGGTCTTTTTATATATATATATATATATATATAGAAAATGTTTCAGGTTTGGTTTGAACATTTTTTTTCAGTAAATGAAATTAATTTGTAAACTACATGTTGTATTTACCCAGATATCTTGTTCTGATACTGAACTTCTGTGTTCAGAAAGAAAACCATGAAGAAATCTGTAAGGGGGCAAATACTACTTTCACACAGCTCTGTATGTGTGACTCTGCTATCCAGTTTCACTTTTTAAGCAAAGTGTGTATTTTTAGGACCAAACCCAATTAAGGAGAAAGAAAGTCCATGCTCAAGCTGACTGGAAAGCTGAGAATCAAAACCTAATTTTGCACCATGAACCCCCCCCCCCCCAAAAAAAGTCCTCAGTGTTAAAAGTTTCCTTGTCTTTCTGAGAACCTAAATGACCACAGACCATCAACGTTACTGCTGAAACTAGGGACCAATTCCTCTCCACACTGGCCTTCAATAAAGAAAAATCTCTTCTGGCACTTAAAAAGGATGGTTCTGTTCTGGGGACTGCTGTGGAACCACCAGAGATGATTCTCCGATTCTTCATAAACTCAAAAAGAAAAAAAGGATAACCCTGAGCATCCTCCTGCCAACAGCCATCATGCGTATATAATGAACTAATGTGAAAACATTATTGCTACAATTATTTTATTACTTTTTATTATTGCTTGCTGAGTCACAACACCTAATTTCCTCTCCTCTTCAGGCTCCATGGGTGAAAGCCACCAGGCGCTCGCCAACATGCCCCACCTCCAAGCCTGGTGAACCGCATCTGGGTGAGGGAACACTGTTTCCATTTATAGGAGGAGCAATGTGGTTTTCATCCTGGCCGTGGAACACTGGACCAGCTCTATACCCTTAGGTATAGAGGGTGTGTGGGAGTTTGTCCAACCAATCTACATGTGTTTTGTGGATTTGGAGAAGGAGTTTGACTGCGCCCCTTGGGGGGTCCTGTGGGGGGTACTCTGGGAGTATGGGGTACCAGGCCCTCTGATACGGGTTGTTAGGTCCCTGTACGACCAGTGTCAGAGCTTGGTCCGCATTGCCGGCAGTAAGTCGGTCTCATTTCCAGTGAGAGTTGGACTCCGCCAAGGCTGCCCTTTGTCACCGATTCTGTTCATAACTTTTATGGACAGAATTTCTAGGTGCAGCCAAGGTGGTGAGGGGATCCGTTTTGGTGGCCTAAGGATCAGGTCTCTGCTTTTTGCAGATGATGTGGTTCTGTTGGCTTCATTTGAACGTGATCTCCAGCTTTTGCTGAAGTGGTTTGCAACTGAGTGCGAAGCAGCTGGGATGAGAATCAGCTCCTCTAAATCAGAGACCATGGTCTTGAGTCAGAAAAGGGTAGAATTACTTCTCCAGGTCAGGGGCGAGGTCCTGCCCCAAGTGGAGGAGTTTAAGTATCTCAGAGTCTTGTTCACGAGTGAGAGAAAGATGGATCGGGACATTGATAGACGGATTGGTGCTGCATCTGCAGTGATGCGGGCGTTGTACCGGTCCGTCGTGGTGAAGAGAGATCTGAGCTGAAAGGCGAAGCTCTCGATTTACTGTTCAATCTACGTTCCTACCCTCACCTATGGTCACGAGCGGGTAGTGACCGAAAGAACGAAATTCCGGATACAAGCGGACGAAATACGTTTTCTCTGCAGGGTGGCTGGGCTCTCCCTTAGAGATAGGGTGAGTAGCTTGGTTATCCGGGAGGGGCTCAGAGTAGACCCGCTGCTCCTCCACATCGAGAGGAGCCAGTTGAGGTTGCTCGGGCATCTAGTTAGGATGCCTCCTGGACACCTCCCCTAGTGAAATTTTCAGGCACGTCCAACCGGGAGGAGACCTAAAGGAAAACCCAGGACACGCTGGAGGGACTATACCCTCTTTTAAAAAACAATGCCGCCAATTTGCCGCAACGTTGAAGCGGCATCTGGGAGCCTAAGGTCGTTTATAAGAGCTCAGACCGTGGCGGTAATGTTGCGCAATCATGTCAGTTTTATAAAAGATTACGCGATGGCGGCAAAAAGGAGGTATGGGGGCGGTCTCTACGCTGTCGCGGACTTCCGTGTATTTTGGACATAACTTGCTTTTTATTGCGATCGAAGCCGTGCTCCTTAAGTTTTTTTTCCCCAGTCAGCTACAGGTGTGTGTGCTCCACAGTCCCTGTGAGCTGTCAGATGATCTGAGCTGCAGATCTAATGGAGAGAAGCTCCTGGAACTCCGCATCGCTCCAGTTTATCATCTCAGCTGGTTCTGTTTACAAAACGGAGCTTATGGCCGTGTTTACTTTCATTTTCAACATAGTTCCCGGCCGGAGCTCGGCATTAATTCATCACGTGGTCATGACACCTCCCTCTTTTGCACCAAGGCTTAACGTGCGTTTATAAGACCGGCTAAGCCGCAATATTACCGCAATATTACTACCAAGCATGGCGGCACGAATGCCGCAAAATTCCCGCAACGTGATGCCGCCATGGCGCGTTCATAAGAAACACGTTGCGGTAATATTACGCTGATTTGCCGGCACGGTGTGTCTTATAAAAGAGGCTTATGTCTCTCGGCTGGCCTGGGGATCTCCTTGGGATTCCCCCAAAAGAGCTGGCCCAAGTGGCTGGGGAGAGGGAAGCCTGGGCCTCTATATATGTACACACAGTGGAGGAAATACTTATCTGACCCCTCACATAATTTTGTAAGTTTGTCCAATGAAAAGAGAAATGAAAAGTCTCAGAACAGTATATATATATATGTATATATATATATATATATATATATATATTTATATGTGTGTGTGTGTGTGTTTGTGTGTGTGTGTGTGTGTGTGTGTGTGCGTGCGTGCATGTGTGTGTGTATAATTTGCTCTCTCACACTGAAAACACTGATGTCAAACATTGTTAGCCCAAGTTTGTTTCTGTAATCGACATTGCATGTAGTGCCAGTGGCAGGATTTTTTCCTTTTGCGGGTGTCAGCCGTGGCAGAGGAATACATAAATGTAAAAATATGCACTGTGCCTGCATGTGTCAAGGTCGGAATACCCGTGTCTATTTTTGCTTATGCAGATGTGAACTTTTACATGCATTGGCCTCATGAAGCAGTACAAGGACCTGGCAATTCATACAAAGTGTTATACCGTAAACTGTGATTCTGCTGTCACTGATGTGCTAGCTTGTTCTCCTCTGGTATTATATCCCTGAGATAATCCAAAATTTGTCTCAGCTGTCATTCCCTCTAAGAGCACTGTGACGTCTTCAAATAACAGTCTACCATGTCGACTACTGGTGTTTTCTTTCAGGCATGCAATTACACATTTCACAAATGAACAGCAATGTGTGTTTATTTCATTATAGCTGGATGGCTGCACTGCACCAAGGTGAAGCTGAGAATTATTCATAAAAAAGACAAGAGTGGAGGTAGGAAACAATGCAAGTCTAAAAAAAAGCAGTCTTTAAGGGGGGGGGGGGGGGGGGGGGGGGGGGGGGGGGGGGGGGGTATTATTGCTTCCTTTCATTTTGATGGAGAATGCAGAGACAGTGTTGGTTTGGCAGATGCAGGGCAATGGTCGCTGCAAGCTTCACATCCAGATGGAAAGCTAGAGGGCAGTCCCTTCTGACTAGAAACTCCTCCAACACTAAGACCACAGATAAAAGCCAAATGGAGTCAGCAGATCAAGGAAAGACCAAAAACTGGCTCAAGATGACCAGGAGGGCTTTTTATGTGGCTGCTGTGCCCTCACCAGCCAGCCTGCAGCACCACAGCCCATTCACCACACACACACGCACACACACACACACACATATATATTTATACATATATATTAGAATAACACCTTATTCTAACCTGACAGCTGAGGTTGAATGGTGGCACGACTCCAGTCGGGTCCCCTGCTGCATGTACAGAATTTTAATGGCTGCGAGACAAAGACCACAGGCACCAAGGCAGCTTTATATACCAAAGCCCATTGTGCTTTCCGCTGCACCATGCTGGCATGCAATCACACAGACAGTGTTCACATTCAGCTTTTGTCTTGTGTATTTTTTTCCTCCTGCTTTTTCTTGTGTCTCACCTCCTAACCCTGGCTCCACTCCAGCAGCAGGGAGCTCTTCACCCCCTCTGTTTAATCCTCAGATACCTGCGTTTGAGTTTTTTGTAACCACATCCTTGCTGGCACTTGGCGCTGCAGGACTGAGACTCAGAAATAGTGGAGAGTGGAGCGACAGATTGTTGAAACATTTGGAGGTCTCTTGTGATCCGCTCTTACTATCGCCATCTATCAGCAGCTCTGTCTTGTTACATATTTAGCTTTTTTTTTTTGCACAGCCATTTATTTTCCTGGCACATTCTGCACAGTCATCCAGAAGGATTTAGAGACTTTAACATGTGAGAAGGGTCATGGCAGAGCTCCTCTGACGGGGTTATGGAACAGTCATGGTGGCGACCTTGGCCTAGTAATGGTCTGGTGAGCGCAGGTGGGTTGGGGTGGATGAAGGGGAGTTAAAGCATCTAGAGCTGATGAAATCCTGCTTTTTTGACCACACAAGGAAATATATACACATACTTGTCTTCCACCATTCATGAGCTGTTTTACAAGCTGAAATGAGAATGTTTGAGCCACACAAACTGAGCTGTCATTGTGAAAACAGTTGGTTCTGGAGGTCAGTACCATCACAAGTTCCTGCCATCGTGACAGACATTTGTGATTTACACTCCATCGGAGGTAAGTCAGCAAGGAGGCCGACATGAAAGAAGGGATTAGGAAAGAGGGTGAATGGAAGAAGACAGAGGAGTAAAGGAGACAGTGAAACAGATTGTGAGAAATACACGTTTTGATGGGGAAGAAGAGGAGGAACAGAGCTGTGGAGGAAGAAATGAAAAGAGAGAAAGGGGTCCTCCAACAAAAGGCAGCAAGGTGAAGCATTCCATTACAGGAGAAGCCAAACAGGCAGACCTGGGCCTAAAGACAGGGAAGGTATGGAGAGCCTCTGCAGAAATGGCTCATGGATCAGCATCTGCATGCTGTATGAGAGTCTCCGTCTATCATGGTGTGCTGTACCACTACCTTGGTTTATAGGCTCTAAATCATGTTGGTCTACCACCAGGCAGCACTACAGAAGATCCTTTGTAATCCTGCTGAGGTGGATACTCAGAGGAAATGATGAAGAAGAAACAGACTTCATGTCAAGTCATTGAAAATGGTTTTCTTTTTGATGCTGTCTGCTTTGATGTTGGGGAGAAAGTCCTCAGGTTTCTGCCAATGAAATATAGCCAACATCCCCCGCTGTATTTAGTGGATTGCCATGGGTTAATTGATGTGTAATTGATGAGATTAATTGAGGTGTAATGTACCGCACTGACGTGTCTGGGAACGCTCTAAGCCATCGGGCTTGCAGTCAGTTGCCATGTTTAGGTGTGCCCATGTGTCTACGTGAGGCTATGGCAACACAATTAGAAGCAGTACTGTAGCATCCAGCCAACAAATGGAGATTTAATTAGGAGTGAAGACGAAGCAGGAGGCCAGTCAATGGGCAGCAGATTGAATTATCTGGACACACAGTCCTGCAGGCAGCCCAGACAAATTCACAGTCCCACACACACACACACACACACACACACACACACACACACACACACACACACACACACACACACACACACTATCTATTTGGAATTCTTTCCTGTTTGCCTCATTGCCTCTCAATGGTTTCCTCCACCTCTCTGCTATGTGCCGCCTGATTGAAAAGATCTTTTTTATTCCATCATTCTTTTCCTCTTTGATTCATGATTTTCTGGTTTTCTTCCCACCCAACATAATCACTGGTCACTCCTGTACAGTGGTAATCATACACCATCTCTATGTCCCTTCCATTTTAGCTGTCCGCCAAAACTTCTCTCGACCATCTTCGGTCTACTTTCACTGTATCTTCTTTCCCTTCGTTCCTGCTCTCACGTTCTCCTCACCACTAGCAGTATATTGTGTGGCGCACCGAGGGACGTGTCTGTGATATCCAGGAGCCTAATTAGCAAGTCCAGCTTCTGGCAGAGAGCACAGCGCGCAGAGGAGCACAGGCACAAGGCCCGGCCTCAATTAATGAGACCTTGCACACCCACAGCCACCATTACACACCCTCTGCAGCACCAAGTCTCTAGTCGGTTCAGCCTTGTCCGACGAGCAGTGGCAAAACCTCATCTGATCAAGTGTAGCTACATGTAAGAAAGTTATGCCTTTAATCATCACGTCGTAGTCATACAGCGGCTTTGTGGAAGAAAAAGCAGGGGTTCTTGTCAGACTTTGCGGCACACAAATAGGATTAGAAGCGAGCTGCGGACAAACATGTGGAACCAACAGACCGGGTCAATGTTGCACATTTTTGGGACAAGACGTATTTGTTTAGGATTCCACTTATGGGTAGAACACCATGGGAAAAGATCCAGACCTTCATCCTAACTTACTGTGCTCTTATTTCCTAGATGTGACAGACAGAGTCTTGCTTATGGAGATGTTCGAGTGCCCAATCGCACACGTCCTTTGAACAGAAAAGAGAACATTTTTCACCCAGTTTCACAACTGATTACTATTATTTGACAAAAACAGAGAAAGCTACACAAAACAGATAAATGGCTGAAGGCAAAGAAAAATACAGCGAGGTGCATCAGCCAGCTTTTCTCAACACTAGAGAGGATTGGAAATAGGCCTAAGTGAATTTGGAAAGTAGGGCAAAGAGTAATGTAATAAATAAAACAAACAAACACATTGAAATGTGAATTCCACAAGGCCTTGGGTCATCAGAGTTAATACTGTGCGTAATGCCATCTGCTGTGATTGTTTACACTAGGCAGGATAATTAGAACCTAATTAGTAGATGGTATGGTGGGGGAAACCTTATTTCACACGCACTGAGATGGAAATAATCAGATGCACCTGCAATGCTGGGTTGCCTGTCCATCCTGGGACCTGTGGGTAGCTCTGTGAAGATGTAGCAGGTCTTAATTTAATTGCTCAATGCACCAAACAGCATCTGTAGCTTCCTCCCCTCCCATCATTAACATATAAATAGACTCGTATTCATTTGGCGTCATTTTTTTCTCCTGACATTATTAAAAGCTGCACTCCACTTACTCTCCTTTGACCCTTCTTACTGTCATATAGGCAACAAAGGAGAGGACACATATGTGCCCGCACATAAAAACACGTGTAATTTCAGCCTAAAGTGTTTGTGTGTATTCAAGACTGAAAATATTATCAGGGAAACTGCATGGGCTCTAACTGCCATGTTCAATCTATGCCTCCCTCTCCAACTGCTTCCTTTGAACCTCTGAACGAGAGAGATGCCACTGGCATGCTAATAGCGCTTTGCTAAGTGTGAGGTATCTCAGTGCCTGCCATTAAAATATATGCGTGTGGAAAAAGCTGGTGATTGTGATTCTTATCAGTGTGGCAGAGAGCATGGCTGCCAAGCAGTGAGTGGCAGGGGCTGGCAGTAAATGCTAATGGCACAGAGCAGCTGACAGAATAAAAGAATTATTACCTCCTTTCATTACAGCCACACCGCCTGCCTGTCGGTCTCCTCTCCTTTCGCTGCGCCCATGCGTGAACGGCAATCAGTGTTGGCAATGTTTTATTTACCTGTTTTGAAGCAAACGCCCTGTTTGGTGAGAATTCATCCACACGGGATCTCGAGAGTTTCTTTGACGGACTGCAGGTCACGGGGATTCAACTACACGTGAGGAACGCGAGGTAGGAAGGAGTTAAATGTGACATGTGACAGGGGGAGAGCACAGAGAGAGGAGTGGATGTTTTTTCATCTCCTCTAATTTCCACAGAGGTCTGGAGAGTAGCAGGATCATCACCTTTGTGAACAGGGCAGCCTGTGGGAGCTCAGAGTCCCCGCTCCTAATTGATACCTCTGGAGTGTGAGAGCTGACAGAATAAGGCTCGTCATTCTGCTGACCCTCTCCATCGCATTAAGAATGGAGCCTACATCCTCTATTTTCCCTCCATCACCCTGTAGAAAATCCTGCTTTATGTAACAGCTCCATACGGCGGTGCTAGCCTCCTTCCAGGCCATGCCTCACCTCTCAGACATCCACACGAGGGGAGAGGGACCAAGAGGGAAACAGCTCTCACAACGCCAGCAGGCAGACAAAGATCTGAACGCCCTGACATTATGCTAATGGTAACGTTTGGCTGGTTCTTACATGATTTCACACCACATTGCTCACCTCAATTATCAGATAGAGTAACGGGAGCTGAGTGAGAGGCATGCAAGTTGAACAAAGTAGGAAAAAATTCTTGTTCAGACACACTAATTGTTTTGCTCTCTTCACATGATCCTTTAAGATGGTTTGGTGTAAAAAACACGACTTGTTAAAACTGGGTGAGCATAACAACATCCTATGTGAATACTATGAAATTATGCATGCTCCAGAGTGAACATACTGAATAACGATTCGATGCTAATTTGACAGACCACACAAGATGATAAAAGATGTATATTTTCCTTCCCTCCCCTCTGAGCAGGGGCGCCGCCAGAAAATTTTGATAAGGGTGGTCAGATGGGGCCAAAGAAAATTTTGGGGTGGCAACTGGTAACTCTGGGAGAGTTTAGCCTGTGGCAATGCATTGCATGCTCTTTTACTCTTTTTTATTAAAAAACAATATGCATCCAAAACACTTAACTCAAAATTGAGAAACAGGCATTTCAAAGTCAGTTATTTGAAATTTATTTTAGAATTTTTTTTTAGTTTAATTCACCTGTTGCTGTCTTCACAAAAAAACTGTGGAGATATAAACTTATTTTTGAAAATGGTGAGCAGCAGAAACATATATATGGCCATGGCCACCCCTGGCCACCCCTTGGGGGCGCCACTGCCTCTGATTAGGTAAGTGCTCAACTTAGGACAACAAAATGGCATAACTCTTTCTTCTTTCATTGAAATGTGATTATTTGTTTTATGCACATGCTCAAATTTACTATGTAATTTACGACCTTCATTCTTTGTAAAATGTCCGTCAACTGTTCATCTCATGATGATTACAACAAGCTCACGTCTCTGCTTGTAAAGATTGTGTCATGTTGATCGGCAAATTGCAAGCTGCCTTACACGAAAACCGTGGCTCTCAATCAATAGTTCTCAAAACAACATAAATACAGCTTGGAGCTCATTGCCAACAATGCTATCTAATATATGAGGCTGATGATGTTTTTCTAATTATATTCTTAAGCTTGCACTCAAAACATTGCCCCCAGTGATGCTGCCATGTTGTTCTCTTCCATGGCTGAGAGCAAAGATTAAATCCAGCCTATCTCATCCCAAGCCGAAGCCGTTACTTCCACACACATCCTTTATCACGCGCAAAAGTGAGCAAAGGTATGAAGTGCTTTTAAATTTTCAAAGAAAAAAACAAGGTTAGCTCTATTTTGACAGACTTATACATATGCAAAGAGTCCTTATATACAAAAAGAAATTACAACCACAGCAATTTTAGTCATCACACAATGTCATGTACTCGTTTCCTGGAGGTTATTGTTAGAAATTACATAAATTTAAATTGCAACGCCATCTTCCATCAGGTTAATGTATTCAGAGAGCTCTTTTTCCCTTCCTCCTGCTGTGTTATTGAAATGTTCCCAGCGCTGCTCTTAACACGCACGTCTAAAAAAACCTCATGTTGGTAATTCTCTGAACTTTCTTTGCCTCTAAAGACCTACAAAGCAGAGGAATTGACTGTGGCTGGCTGCAGTCGCACACTCAAATGTGTGTGGATGATGAAGCAGACACGGCGTACCGCTGGTGGCACCCAAGCAAAGGCACGAGTGATTTTAAGACGTATTGCAGCCCTCCACACCACGCAGCATTATAGCCTGTGATTTGCATCATAACCGTCTGTTAAATTTCAACTTTTCAAAATGAATATCTCTAAATTAAAGCCTGACAGGGACGCAGATGGGGGAGGCAAGAGTGAAACTCTTTTATGTTCCACATTTGTATTTTCCACTTATGATAGGAACTAATTCCATATTACTACATCTATAAGCCATGCATAAATACACACCAAATAGCATTTTCCCCCCAGCCTCATAATCCTTGGATAATCTTCATCTACACTGTAAGCAGCTAAATTGGAGTGGAGATTCTCAAACGAACATATTTACATCCGTCCCATTAGCGAGACACTGAGAAGATGCTGCTCACAGATTGGCTGCAGCTTTGAAATGCCGTTAGGCACTTAAGAATTTTATTAGAGGCACTTTAACACACTATGCTGTGGTAAGTAATGTGCTTTAATACACATATATTACAGTGGATTACAACGCTGGATATTAATAAATCATCAGTTGTATTTATTATGGCTCTTTTGCCATAATAAGTAAATGACATGGTTAATCTCTGACATAGATTCAAGGGCTTTTTGAGCTTCTCCTGTGGGTGTTTGTGGGGAAAAACTCTTCCATTTGCATATTTGTTGGCTTTTATTGACTAAATTTGGTTCTGAAAGTACAAATGTGTTAGAATGCAAATTTAAAGTAAATCCTTCCTTTATGGTTTTGTAAGAATTCAGTGAAAATATTCTTGTTTATTTAAAAATGTCATCAGATTAAAGAGACATGCATGAACTGCACCGTTTTTAATGACATGGAGATCAAAGCCCAACATGTTCCTGACTGAATTGAGGGGCGTCATTAGCGTTGGGTCAACAGGTCATCATTAGCAAGCTTGACAACCTTTGTAGCATATCTGCTCATTGTGTGTGTGTGTGTGTGTGTGTGTGTGTGTGTGTGTGTGTGTGTGTGTGTGTGTGTGTGTGTGTGTGTGTGTACCATCGATCATCAAATGCATCCTGCTCTCTGATCTCTCATGGTGTGTGGGAGGTACACAGGTCTCTCATGTGGCCCACTTCCCCACAGACGTTTGCTGGTCCTGTATTAAAGAGCTGGCCTCCTCTATTGCACCTCCTGCCTCCATCAACTCACTTTCCATCTATTATGACCCAACAGGATGATCTTCGTGGCTGAAGTTCATTGTAAAACCCCAGCCCCGCTGATTCAATGGGCTCTGGAGGGTTCTGACAATGACCAATTCACTCATGACTATTATTCATCACAAAACCTTTCCAGCACTCCAATAAAATCCACCACCCACCTTCCCCACTCTGTTTGGTATGCTGTAACAATCCATCACTCCCAAATGTTCTGTAGCACCTACCAAACGTAGTACACACACATAAGTATAGCGTCTTTTTCTCCCTCTCTGACACACACACACACACACACGCACATTTCTCTTATAACTCGACTGAACAAACCCTTTCTCACTTCAGAAATTGCTATTTTGGTGCAGGGCTATTCCGTCTCTCGGCAGTTTCACATTAATTCTTTCTCCCTTTACAAACATTCACTCCTGGCTCCCCTCTGCCATCTACCCATCTAAAACCACAAACTGCTCTTTCCTGCTGCCAACTCAGTCTTTCACAGCCTCTCTCTCACCTTCAGATGCCACCCATCGTCTGCTTCCATGCCTGACTGCTTTGACAGGCCGGCGAATCAGGCAGTGGTGGTGGGGGGTGTTTGATCCCTCCGTGGAGAGTGGGGTCCAGGGAGGGTCCACTCTCCAACAACCGGACATAGAGCCCTGAGCCACCAATTAAAAAGTCATGAAGGCTTTCAGGGGCACGCAGGGCTGCAGTTTCTCTCACTACTCTGGATTGGTTGCCTGAAAATAGTCTTTGTGTTCCTGAGACAACAGTAGTTGGGTTGGGGGGGGGTGGCGCTAACAGAGCTGCAGTGAATGGGCCGAGGGCTCTTCTAGTCCCTTCCCTTAAATAGATTAAACAGCCACTGGTTCATGATCATCCCCTGTATTTATTTGCTTTGACTGCGTGAAACAACTCCACACAAGTTCTATAACGCAAACATCAGACAGGTAGAAATGAAGAAGAAAAAAGTATAGAAAATATGTTTTGCATCATACAAAGAAAAATGTGTTGGTTACTGGAGCATCTTTAAAATAATGAAAAGGCTCATTGAGAATGACTGTGAGCTAATGTACTGTCCACCTCTGTGCACCGCTTTCAAAGAAAAGCACATTTCTGTGGATAATCAGGGTGCAATGTCACAAAAATGTACCTTGCAAACACACACGTGTCCCAGTGGCCTCCCAGGATTATGTTAGATGTTCCACCAGCGACCGTCTTCTATGGTCACAGAAAGCAGCCAGCTGCTAATGGAATCAATAAAGCTTTGCAAATATTTACAGGACAACATACCCTGAAGGTAATCAATTCCAATCTATAGGGCCATGGAGGGTTCTGCTACGGCTGTGTTTCAAGTTAGAAAAATCAATAACGTCAGGTTTGGAAAAGTAGATAAAAAACAACCTGTGGTGGCATCCCTGAGTCTTTCACTCAAAATGTTCTCCTTCCATCCATCATCCTGACCACTGTGGTTATTCCCGTTTTTTTTTTTTTTTTTTCGAAGTCCAGGTTTGACATTGCTGGGTGCATCCTCCCTGC
The DNA here is from genome assembly GCA_006937985.1 of Aphyosemion australe. NCBI lineage: Eukaryota > Metazoa > Chordata > Actinopteri > Cyprinodontiformes > Nothobranchiidae > Aphyosemion > Aphyosemion australe. The sequence continues at coordinate 2,351,942 of SSNS01000016.1, read as the reverse complement.
AGGTATGGAGGAATCACGGGGAGGGTAGTGGGAGACAGCTTTTGAAGAAAGCAGCAGCTAGTGGATGTGACAGGAACTCAAAAGCCTGGTAGATAACAGCATCTGCCTGTGGAAGTCTTAACAGGTAGAGATGTAAAGGAAGAGGGTAAATGGAGGGCTGAGACGGCTTGGCAAATTCTCTGGATGATTGGATGTTTTAAAAAAAGGACTAGGTTCCTCAGTTTCTGCATACATTTGCAGGGAACGAGGAAAGCAGACTGAGTGACAGAAAGCAAAGCGGGGCAGAGAATAAGAATTAGGGTATATTAAAAACAGATTGCTTCCATTTCTCTCTGGGGGCAATTTTTTTTTTCATGCACAGGGTTGTAATCCCAAGTTTATGCTCTGTAGTAACTAGCTCGATAAAATACATCAACCCAGCACATAAAAAGTGAATAAAATGGAGTATATAAAAGTGTGTCAGGGTGGCAGGAAACTATAGGAGTCAAGAACACCCGCAGAGATTCCTGATTTATTGATGCATTGATGCCTGGTAGCGCGCAGACATAGAGTTCAACAACATTTGATAAATTGGCGATAATGTCAGGTTTTTATTTTTCTGGTGCTTTCTTAGTAGCAAGCTCCCCGATCACCATCATAAAAAACGAATATTTGAAACAAAACCAGAAAAAGAGCAAAACAATATGCAATTTGTTTTCTGGGTTACATGCACAACAATTCTGGAGAAAACAATTAGATGAAGCAACAGCTTCTCCCAGAAGCTTTCATTGTCTCCACCCTTCCTCTGTAGCAGCAGAAATACAGGTAGGAAGACGGTGTGTACATTAATAACTGCACAAAACCCTCTGGTGGACAACATTAGCATGAATGGATCATCCTGACAGCAGCTAGAAGGATACACAAGCAGCAGCTTCAGAGGGGCGTGTAAAAAAAGTAGATCTGAATGCCGCTGTTTGTACCACAGTGCATTCTGCCACCCCTGGGCTGGAAAACGTAAGTACCTGGTCGGCTGCTTCCTCACCTACAGCGCCTGCTCGAGCGCCTCATATCACAGATAAATCAGGCACATCTGTGCATAAATCAGCCGTTACCCACGGTTTATATTTTTCTCTCTATGCATCATGCAGATATGAACACGGCACGGTCCACACTCTGAAAAATGACTGCATCCTTGTGTGATAGATATTTCACAGCACGGCTCAATTAACTGAATTTTTCAACTGAGCCGCGTAAGAAATCCATAAAACAGATCAAACTGAAACTGTACTACACAGAAGTGTGTGTGTGCGCGCGCGTGTGTGTGTGTGTGTGTGTGTGTGTGTGTGTGTGTGTGTGTGTGTGTGTGTGTGTGTGTGTGTGTGTGTGTTGGGAGGGGTGACTGAGACCCAAAAAGAAAGAAACTGACCGCATAAGCTTGCGAGTCCACTTAGCATGCATGGTTCTGACTGCCAACTTGCGAGAAATGTCAATTAGTTTCTCAACATCTGAAACTTTCATGAATGCATCCAGGCTGTATCAAAGCCTTCCACCTTGCTGGCTCTCTTAAAATGTTTTCTCTCAGAAAAAAAAAATATCGGCTTTAATTATTAAACGTGTGGCTTTAAGTATATTAGTTTTTTTTTTCTTTTGCATTTCCTTCAACATTGTTGTCCAAGGTGCCATAGCGCATAATGAAATTATCTCATTGCTCTCAACTTGCTTTCCTTTGTTGCAGACAGATGGACTGTCCTCAGATCTGTAGACTTAATAAAGGATTTGTGGTGCATTAGAAGGCATACTGGAAGTGTTCAACAGCAGAAAAAAGGTGCAGGTATTTGGTGGGAAAAAACAGTAAAGAAACAAATGACAAAGCTGCAAATCACATCCTAAGTCTGATAATGGTGGTGATAATTATAAGTGATGTGAGTGTTGACCAAAGCCTGGAAACAGCGACCGGTATCTTGACAATTGGTGTGATTTGTTGTCTCCTTTGATGACCTCAACCAGCCTCATACGCTGCAGCAGACTTGTGTATCTTCCCCAGTAATGCATCAGAGAGACAGCTCTGATCTTTACTTCCATAAGCAAGAATGTTTTAATCCTTTTCTGGATCAAAGGCAGCAGCAAGCTTTGCCTCCCTTTCATTAGGAGGGGATAGGAGGCTGTATGGAAACCCTCCCTCTTTTTCAGGTCTGAACGGCCAGGTTTGATCAATCAATAGAGGTCCACTAACTCAGGCCTAAGTGCCCCTACTCTAATCACTCTGCCCTGAAAAAAGGAGGATGGGCCGGTGGTATCAGACAGGCTCCTGCAATGTGTCATTAAAGCCGTCTCCGGTCCAAGTATGAGTCGAATTATTTTGTGCTTTGTTCTGTTCTGCTCCAGCATTAAGTCTGCTGCGTGACAAGCACAGAACGGGAGTGTAAGTCCCATCTCTCAAACCGAGGAAGTCTGAATGTTGGTGAGAGGAATCAGCCGGGTTAAATACAACTAGGCTACTGTCTGGGCTTTTGTTGTTCACTGGAGGAGTTTAATCTTCTTAATCACAATCTAAACCTGCAGAACAATTGACCCATTTTTATATGTTATCTTATCTCTGCCTGCATGCCCATATCTCATTTAGAAGTGTTAGAAATCCCTTTTCAATCTAGGTGTACTGCTCTCACCAACGTGCTTCTACGTCTCTGTAATCCTCTCTGATCTCATCCGAGCCATATCAGCCACACAATGGGAAGTTTAGAAATCAGTTTCGTTGGCTTTTATTGTCCAAAAGTTAAATGCAAAACTTTAGTTGCCACATGAATAGTTAACAAATTTGAATGTTTCCCTTAAAAAGTTAATACATCATTTTTAGCAAGACTCCAGCAGCCTATCATTTTTAAATTTTCTCTTTCCGAATGGGAAAAATCAAATCAGCATAATGAAAAACCTTGGGCATTCCAAGATTTTGTTGTGGTCAAATAGCTTTTACAAGTCTCACATCTTAATTAGCTTTTAGAACTGTGGCTTTTTCACTGTTATCTTACAAATGGCAAAACACTAAACACTTTTCCAACCTGAACAATCAGTTCCCATGCGTTCCCTTAAGGATATGCAAGAAAAAATAAACTGAAATAAAAAAACAATTTCAGGTGACTATTATCTGAGTTTGTGCGTTTCAACAATCACAGTTAACAAGAACAAATGAGGTCAAGTTTGATTTCAGAGAATGCAACTGTCAGACAGACCTGCTATGAAGTTATTACAAAGGCAAATCACGAACTGACCTTCAGGGACATTTAACCTACACTGGAGAGAAGGTTCAGTGTTCTGGGAGCATGTGACTTTCCAAGAAATTGGGGGCAAACAACTTCTGCATCCCCACCACTAAATTCCCTCAGAGAGCTGCTTACGAACATTTAAAGTTTCAGCAACTGACTCGCCTAAAGCGTGCTGCACACTGTAGGCTTTACAGTGTGCAGCAGCGGAACAGTTTACTCGCAATTTTCGCTACTTGCCAGTGCACACCGGGAAAATCTCAGCCGCAAAGCAGCTTCACCGCCGCGCTCCTTGCTGGACTCGTGAGATCACAAAATCCCTGGAGACTTCAAAGGTCACAGTTTGTTTGTCATCTGCCATTAAACCAAAAAGAAGGAAATCACATTTGATATTGCTGTTTGATGTCATATATAATGTTGTTTCTCTTTACTGCACTTCTCGAACGATGCGGTAAGTAAATAAGCCGTGAGGTCACACGTATAGACGTAATCTACATAGATATGAAATTACATTGCTGCAAAAGACTTATTTTGAAAATTACTGGGCATTTTACACTGAAACCGAGTGTGATTTCCTGTCTTTTCCTATGTTAACTGTGGAAATTGACGCATCCCAGAAGCGGCTGGCGGCAAAAATGGCACGGCGCAGCATGCCGCTTCTGGGATGCGGCAGAAAATTGCCACATCACAGCTGGTTTGAATCACCTCCATAGACTATAATGGATTCTAATTGAAGCAGCAACGTTCCGCTGCAGTTCCGCGCCACTGATGCTTCCAGTGTGCAGTAGGGGTAAGATTCTGCTGTATAGGTGCTATTTGTTGAAGTGGGAGTGGGCGGAGCTTCACTGAAACAGACCGTTTCATTTCTGGGTACAAATTCATGCTGACAAAAATAACTCATATTTAAGATAAAATGACATCTCAATAGTGCCAACGGTAATATTTTATCATATATCGTGTCTACCTTTGCTCTCAAAGATTTAAAACAACATGATCTGGCTCCTTTAAAGGGGACCTAGAAAGTAAACCAACATTTTCCTTGTTGTTGTTGAATAAGACAGCTTGGGTGGTCAACAGTAGCATGCCAAAAAGTCAAAGCCGTGTTTGACCTACTTTTTATGTAAACTAGAAAGTTGAAAAAGGCAAGAGAAAACATCCTGTTCTGAGAAAGCCTTCCTTAACACGTCATAAGGGGGAGCCACGCCTCCTCAAACCTGCATGTGTCTGAGGCCTTCTGGGGAAACCAACCAATCAGCATGTCCTGGCCGAGTGGGAGGGGTCAACAGCTCTTTTCACTGAAGGCCTGAGTAAGGGGGTTTAGAATGGCCTGTATCAGGGCTCCTGGGACAGATGAAAGCCAAAATAATTCTTATGCTTTTTGGAGGCTCAAAGCTCTGTTTTAGATTGTTGATTAATTGCATTCTAGGACACCTTTAAATTTGATGTTATGCATTGAAAATAGAACATCTGTATTTTCATTTTTAATTTGCAAATCTTTCTATGTTCAGAGAAAGAATCTGTAAACAATTTTACAAAACCAATGTTTCTGCAGTGAATGTAAATGTGAGCTTGTTGGGTAAATTATAAATTAAAATGAAATGAAAATCAAGCATAACTTAACTTAGAATAAACACTTTAGTGAATTCCATGCCCGATCACCTCTAAAATTTTTGTTTTTATTTTTAAACATTAAACATTTTGTTGTTTTTACTCTCAATAAGCAAATTAAATCACTTTAGTTTGGAAAAGAAAGATGCAAATCCCAAATAACAGATTAATTAATAGAAATGTTTCTGCCTCATTTTCTATGATAGTGATTTGCATAAATTCCAGAAAGTTATGAAGAGTGAGCAAATAAATTTAAATTAGTTGCAAAGACTCTCTTTGCCATTAAGATGTATTTAGACTAAAAAAAACTTTTTTTCAACTGACTTCTCAAAGTCTCCCAGAACCATCTCTAAAAGCTTATCCAGCTGTGAGAGATCAGTGCACCCCCAGAGCAGTTAAAGGACACACAATGAGCAAGTGTGAACACATCTGCATGCACAATGAGAAGACCTTTGGACAATTTCTCTAGTGTTACAAAAAATGATCGTCAAGAAAGATATCTGGGACAGATGACTTCCTCTTAATGATGTTCTGATTGTTTGGGGGTCATAAGATTTGATTTTTAAAAAAGATTTGCTGAACATGAAAAAGTGAGTGTTACCATCAGTCCCATCTTGAGACCATCATGCCATTATGTGTGGGATTGCTTGTTAGCCAAGAGGGTTCTCTCACAATTTAGCCCTAAACCACAGCTATGAAAGAAGGGTTCTGAAATATCCACTGAGAGGAACCCCTTAACCATCCAAGAACAGTGTGTTGATGAACAATGTCTTCAGCAGCATGATGGAGCACCGTGCCATAAGGCTGAAGTAAAAACTAAGTGGCTTGTCAATCTCCATGAGACGAGTGGATAAACAAAAACTCACAAAGTCTAACAAACTCCAAAGATTGAACAAGCAAAATATGCAAAAAGAGGCTTGTGGAAGAGGATCTGAACCTGAAGCTGACTGACAACATGCCATGGTGAAATGCAGCGGTCTCAAAACAGAAAGATCAACACTGCAAATAGTGACTCGTTGCATAAACTTAATGCAGTTGTCAGAAAAACCTAAAATGCTTTCAATCATACTTCTGTAAACCATAGACACATACAGATCTAAAAATACTGAATCAACAAATGTGTCACTCTCATTCACTTTTGGACACAGATGTATGGTGATTCCACCAATTTCCTCTTATCTAAAACTGGTTTAATTAATATTCACTGTTTATACACTTGAGTATAACTTGGGTCTGCATTAACGCATCTTTTTACAGTCCATGTTGGACTAAGTTATGGCCAGACTTTTATTGAGCTGCAGTTTGGGTCTAAACACACTGGGTTCAACAAACCTTATGAGAACCCCACGTTTGGCCACAAATATATATTCAATTTAATGTAGAAGAATGTGGTGAAAGTTGCAGGGTTAAAGCAGCATTCCGAAACTTTGCAGTTATATGGTCTCTGTCGCCCTCTAGAGGCTTGCTGCGTAACGTCACTGTCGTAACATTTAATCTCTCTCTCGGGCATAAGAGGCATGTTTACATTCCTAATGTCAGGTAAGACAACAAAAACAAACTTTTCCACCTCCACACATTGAATAAATAGTTTTATCAGGACTGTATAACAACTTTATGCCCGACCAAACACAAAAACCCTGGTGAAATCATTTATTACTTACCTAGCCATTAGCAGCACGGCTAGGTTAGAGTCCGTAGTTCATGCCTTTCTTTCTAAAAGAGCTCTCCAGCGAGGAAAAGACGGCCCAATAATAACTCTGGTCTTTGCTCTTGTTCTATCACGTTCTTCTTTTCTTTTCCTAGATTCCTCTGATAAGGGATTTCTAGCTTTCTTTGGTGAATCTGCCACTGCTACAGCGAGTCTGTTATACAATTATGGCAAGCCAAAAGGATAAAAAAAATGCGCATTCTAAACTCGCATTATGTCCGGCAAAACGCTCGTTCAAGACGCACGTTTTGGCGCACATAATGCTCGCTTTTAGAACACGTGAGTTTTTGCCCCCTTTAGCGTCAAAATGCGCGTTCAGGATGCGCATTTTGGTGGACATAACGCGCGTTTAGAACGCGCTCTTTTTTTATCCCTTTGGCTTGCCATATTTTGCCGTAAAACAACACCCAGTCAGTACATCCTGCGGCTACCCGAAGCTCAAAAACTGTATAGTGCAGTAAACAGACGTAGGACCCCCCAACACTATCACAGGTATGAAAATTAACATAATAGATAATACTATGACGCAAAAACTTTACAAAAAAACATACTTTTAAGGTGTAAAGTTGTGGAATGTTGCTTTAAAGCTGAGATAGCAATTTTGGAAACTGAATTAGCTTAAAACTTTTTTTTTCATGCCTCTTAACAATGTTCTAACATGGTATAGCTATAAATATATTGTGGATAAAAAAACAAAAGTCAAATTTATTTATAAAGCACGTTTAAAACAGTATGAGAGCTGACCGAAGTGCTGAATAAGAAAGGAACAAAAACAAAAACAAAAACAAGAACAGCAAGACTAAAAGCATACCACAGACGAATTAAAATATAAAAACTACTACAACAGGGGCCTAAAAATAACAGCACACTAAAAACAGGATGTAATCATGATACAAGATTAGTGGGTTAAGAGCAAACATCTATCTACAACTAGGAAGCACTATAAAGGAAACCAGCTTCAAGTTTATTGCCCAAAAGCCAATCTAAAGAAACGTGTGGAAAATCTGAAAAATTAATAAAGTAGTTCACTTACATTTGTCTACAAACCTCCACCAATAACACGTTTCTGACTGAAAGCGACCATCCGGTTGTCGGCCTTACCAAACCGCTGCACTTCCCTGGGTCCTCCACTCAGTACACAATCACGTATTTATCAACAGAACACCACTGGTGTGAGAGGTCCTCGCTCAATAATATCAGAGAAGGAGAAACAGCCGGCTGCTACCACTTCAACTTTAGGACAACTACCAGAGTCCCAAAAAAAAAAAACACCATTTGAAGTCACGGACAACAAAACACGCTAGAAAACAGTGACTGGTGTGTAGCTCTCTCTCGTTTCCTCTGGTAATGTGGGTTTCTGGTTCCGACAAAAGCATCTCTGGGAAGATACCCGAGGGGAGGGGTGAGTGTCTGTGTTTTTGTTCAAAACCTAGCTTGTTCTGTAGATTAGCTATATAGCAGCTCTAAATGAATTACTTTTTAGAAATAATAAAAAATGTAATTCTTCGAAACCAACAAATCTACATTTTAGATGAATCACTGCCTGAATATCAACCAGGTCACACAAACGAGCCTTCCTACAAGATCAGGGTCGGTCCTCAATAAAACCAAAATTATTTCTATATGTTATGATGAAACTTTAGCAAAGTGTTTATCGTTATAAGAGTGAGACATTGGTTTCAATGACAAATTGTGACTTTGAATATGTGTATGCATAGTTCTGTGTTAATTAATCTGACAGTCTACCTACCCTCCAGAGTCATGCTGCTGAGAGATTACACTTAGTCTGACTGAAGATTTAAAAAATGATCTTTTTCCTCGACTGGATCCAGTCTGCATCCCCCCATTTCCTCCCCCCTCTCATCTCAATGAAATAAGAAAGGATGGGCATTCTTCAGCATGAGCTGACTATTGTTGCTATGTGTCAGGCTGGGCCGCTCCCATCATGCTGTCACCATGGTGCCTCGATGTGTGTGAAAAAAACTTTGGTGAAATCGTAGTGGAGGAAATAAAGCATGGTGCCCGACTGATGTGACACCCTTATCTTCGTGGTATCGGTGCTGTCAGACACAGACAAGTCAGTCAACTGGATCAAATAAGCAACATGTACAATGTCTGTGTGGAGTACATCAAAGATTGCCCATCAACTAGTCCATATGAAATTAATATGACATAAGCAGTTGATGCCAGAAACACCAAGCGCATTGACCTAAATGAGACAGCTTTAGTTGAAGAGACTGAACAGTGCACAAATAAACAGCTCTATTTTCTTCTCCATCTTCTCTCTGCTTTTATCTCTCTTCCAAGACTAGAAATCCATAGTGGTCCTTAAAAGAAAGAAGAGCCAAAAAGACCTGCGTGTGTTTTTTTTACATACATGCACTTACAATTGGATGGCCTCCATGTGGAGAAAGAAAGTAGAAGAAGCAAGCTTGTTTTTCGTTTTCCAATCCCCTCCACCCTTGAGGTAGACAGGAGCAAAGCCACCAGCTGCTGACCTTTACTAGCATCACATAGCAGCAGGGAGTACCTGACTCACATTTGGAAAACAGCTAATCAAAAGGTCCCCGTGGGTGAGAAGCACCGTGTGTTTGTGTCTTTAGAAACCAGGGCCGTATGTGCCGATATACGTCTATGTCCATAATTTTTCTCATAAACAGTTTTGATTATAACATTACGAGTCAACAAGGAAAGAAAATTACCTCTTTGATCCTTTTAAAAGTGGATGTGGGTTGTGCGGCAAAGGCCCTCAAAGTGGGTGTAAGTGTGTAGAGTTTAATAAATCAAACCTGAGGTTTACGCTCATCCTTTAATTTACAGCAACTGCAGGACCGGGATTCTGGGTGCATCATGGTTTTGGATAAGCAGGACTTCTTGACTTTCGTCTTTTCTGAAAGCAGTCATCTAACCTGCAAGCTGTTGTTTCTGGTTTTCTGGTTTAGAAGAAGAAATGATCTTTTATATAACGCCGCTCAAGAGAGTAAAAATCACGAGGAGCTTCACAAGAACAAAATTAAAAAATAAAAATGATTAAAAAATATAAAAATGGGTAAAGTAAAAATTGTAATTAAAAAAATGTGAGGAAAGGGAAAAAAATTAATAAGAAAAATGTAATCAGTAGATCCCGGGAAAGGCAGAAATTGGTAGAAACAGCATGAAGAGAAGCTAGTGATGAAGAATCAACTGAAGGTCACACCAAAGCCAGCCTGAACAGGTGAGTGTTCAGCTGCTTTTTAAAGGAGACCACTGAGTCCACTGATCTCAGGCTCAGGGGGAGAGAGTTCCAGAGTCTGGGGGCCACAGCAGCAAATGATCTGTCACCTTTGGTCTTTAGCCTGGTGCTGCACAACCAGTAGGCTTTGATCACTGGACCTCAGGGACCTGCTGGGGGTGTAGGGACTGAGAAGATCACCAATGTATGATGGTGCTTGTCCATGTAAGGCCCTAAAAACCAGAACCAGGATCTTGAAATGAACCCTGAAGGTAACCAGCAGCCAGTGAAGCTGGAAGAGGAGCGGGGTGACGTGGGTGTGTTTGGAGGATTTGGTCAGCAGCCTAGCACAGGCATTCTGGACCACCTGTAAACGGTTCAGGGAGGTTTTGCAAGCAGTGGCACCCCCAGAACATTTTCATAGGGGATGGCGCCTGAGAAAATTTTGGGGTGGCACACCAAATTGATCCTCATGGCAACTCTGGGAAAGTTTAGCCTGTGGTGATGTAATAAATGCTCCTTTATTCATTTTCATTAAAAAAAAAACAACAAAAAAAACAATATGCGTCCAACCAACATATCAACACACTTACATCAAATTTGAGAAACACAAACATTTTAGAAAAATAAAACATTTGAAGCAGTTGTTTGATATGTTGTTTCAACATTTATTTTAGAATTTTAGAACAGCTTAATTTACCTGTTGTTTCTTCACTCAAACATCCACAAAAATTATGGTGATTGAAACTTTTGTTTTGAAAATGGTGAGCAGCGGCAACATATATATTTTTTTATTCTGATTATTTATTCATTAAATGTATAATTTTTACAGGGTTTTACATGTCTTCATTAAATAGGTTAAATTTATGGTTTGTGTGAACATTGATATGACTTATTAAAGAACACTGGTCTTCCCTGGAGTGGACAGTGAGGTGGCCAGCAATTTTCTAGGGGTGGCCAATGACCACCCCTTGGGGGCACCACTGCAGACAAGTGAAAATCCAGTTGCAGTAGTCTAAGCGTGAGGAGATGAAGGTGTGGAGATTTTATGTGAGGAAATGACAGGGTGTGTGAATAAAAAAGAAAGTTGTGTCCAACTGTGCACCCCTCAAACCCAACAGCAAACATGAACATCATTGTGAATAAGAGCTGGAGACGATGACTGCAGACTCCATTGATGTGGTGTCTTTTCCCACTGTAGAGGTTCACGTGGCTTGATTTCCAGAAGGGAAATTTTATATTTATTTGTCCTTTTAGGAATGAATAATCAATGAATCAAATTCAAAATGGTCAAAAAGACCAGTTTTTTTTTTTTTTACTTTTTGTTTGATGTAAGAAGAAACATTGCAAGAGTGGAGAGGGAAAAAGTAAAATCAGAAAAAAAGCCAAAGATTTGAGCAAGGAAGGATAAGATTTCACTCATCTCCAGCCACAGCAGAGGAATGACTTGATAAGGGCTGGTGTAGGAAGAAGAGCAAAGTGCACTAAAATGGGTGAGGGTGGTGGGAGGGAGGGAGGGGCCGGGCTTTTATTATAGCTCTCGGAAAGTAGGAACTCAATCAGCAGCCAGGCGAGGGGCCCATTGTGCTGGAGTGTAATGGGAACTGTGAGATTTTATTAAGAGAGAGCAATTGCATGTGCTCCTCATCAGGGTTTTCCATTGTGGCATCGGTGGTCACATTGACGTCCAGGGAAGATAGAAACAAGGTATTTACTGTCTCACATTCAGGAGAATAGACAGCTCCCAGAAATAGGGTTCCACTTTGACGAAAGGGGCTCTGTTACCTATAATTGTCAGAGCATTCTCTTGTTCAATCTGTTTCCATCCTCGTTCCTCTCACTCGATTTTCTTCTGAGGTCTCCTCTTCCTCACTCTAATTTATTTGGCTGTTTTATCATTTTAGTTCTTTTTCCTGCTCTCTCACATCTTTCCTGGCATTGTGGTCAGACCATATAGCAGAAAGTCATCCTCAGCAAGTTTCATCTTTACACACATTGCATGTATAGCAGGCCTTTAAAGCAGACAGTGGGCTGAGTGGAGAGAATGGTGTGGGAGGACAGCACTGTGAGAGGGTGTGTCAGCCTGACGACTGAAGGACCTATTCTTGTTGGTTTGGTGCTGTCAGAGCAGGCAGCTTCAGAGAGCCGCATCTGAACTCAGAACTAATAGTTATTTTGTTTTTGTGAGATGATAATTAAACAGAATCATCTTTCTGTTGATCATGCTGTACTTACACACAGTTTTTAAAATTCAATTATGAATTCCCTAAATTTAAATGTTGGTGTTATGGGAACTTTACCCCAAAGGAAATGGATGTTTTTGCTGCTGGTGAATTTCACATTGGTGAGTGCAGGTCACCTAGACTGAGTTTCACCAGAAATAACAGCATAGAATGGGATGCTTTCTTCTGTAAAAGGGAACAAACCATGTAGGTGGGTAAAGATATATTAGGTGCCATAATTTAATCAAAAATGAAAGATTAAGATAAATATTAAAAAGTACAATGGAAAGTTGCATGGTGGGTGAATATATACAGATCATTCAAATTAAAATTCTAAATTTAACACAATAATAACATTGTTTTCCAATATAGTATCATTGGCGTGTGCACTTTCCAAGTGTGATCTGATTTTATTTAGAGAAACACGAGTCGTGATTTCTTAACAAAGGCATTACTTTGAGGTTTTTACTACGTCTGGTTTCATGTGAGCAACATAAGCTGAATGACTCACAGTCCCATTTTGGCTGATTGAGATAATTACATGACTCCAATACTATGCAAGTCAAACAATAATCATCTGCAATAATAAACAGCATTCAATGGGGAACTTTGTTTTATGACTTTTTTAATTCTAAAATTTACATTTTTATTTTGTTTTGAATAGAGTTTTTTGCTAAGTGTTAACATAATGCCAAGAAGGGAAGACATCAGCTGTGATTCAGCAGTTGTCTACTACCTCAAGGTCAGAGTGTGCTATGCCCAAAGACATTTAAAAATGAGTTATGCATCAAAAGATCAGATAGTATTGCAGTTACAAAAACATTTGATTCTTATTAGAGATGCACTGATACACATTTCCAAATCTTGTGAAGCTCTGACCTACCGATACAGACTGGGAGGATTAATATTAATCTCAAAGAACTATGGTAAATGGCCTGTATTTGATATTGCGCCTTCCAGAGTCTTAGAACCCCCCCAAGACACTTTACAACACAGTCATTCACCCATTCACGCAAACATTTACACCCTGGTGGTGATGAGCTATACCGTAGCTACAGCTGCCCTGGGGTGCACTGATGGAGGCGACGTGACTCCACATGACTATCTATGACACGGGCTCCACTGCATCAGCAACCAAGTCACATCTTTCCATTTTTTATGCAACTTTTTCATATTTTTAAATCGTTTTCTTGAGCCAGTATGTGCTAAAGTGACCCTTTACAGGGTTAATGAAATGTCACTCAGACCCCCACGGCCCTCTGTGGCCAGAATACCGCACTTGCAACTACAGAGTGCCAGTCTGGTCTCTGTTGGATGCAGTCTGCTTCCAGCATGTTTTAGATTGTGAACACAGCTGATGTGTTTGATTTAGTGATGAACCGCTCCCGTAGACACTAATGAAGGCTGAGGAGACATTTCAGCAGTTAGATTAAGGTGTTAAAAAGACTAACGCACAGCAAGGAGATAAGTTTCACTTTTGCTTTCACTAATGGACACTAGGGGGTGCTAAAAGCAAGCCAAAACTGCATAGTATCTCTTTAAAATACCGCCCATACCATCATGGGCCAAATGACGTCAGTAAGAGTCATGCACTTTGGTAACAGTAAAGGGTAACTCTAGGATATTGGATTTACCTCCAAATTCCAGGGACGTCAGATTAGATTGCTGTATTTATTCAATCATTTTTTAAACATCCTTCTTTTGATTTAGGAACCAACTGATTCCATCACAAGCGCTTAAAATATACTTTGAAGGCAGTCGTCTAATCTGAAAGACGGTATCATCCCTCACTGTTCTGATTTGGCTTCATTATAATGAATCCAAAGTTACTCCTCTCTGGTCTGAAGCTGCCACTACTGCCTCTCTACCACAGCCAATCTGATAAAGGGATGAGCGAGGATATCATGTGTTCCTCACACAAATCCTGCCTGTAATCCATACATTGTTGTTGTTCTACTGTTGTTCTACTTCCCTCACTGTAATCTCTTTCCAAGTCCATTCTGTCCAACCCCCTCAATTCACTAAATACGCTATATCAAACTTCCCGATAGCACAATTTGAGGGAGATAAGGAAAGTGAAAGGAGGATGTTAACTGAAAAAATAGAAGTCTTTATGAAGTTCTGGATTTGGTGTGAAAACAAGGATGGCTGATAACACTGGTTTGTGACATAATGCTGCCTCACATGGTGACCATCTGATAATGAGGCAGGACAGAAGGTTGTGGGGGGTAAGGATTACATTCCCCAACAGAGATAGGGACCAGCACAGGCCATATGTGGTCTGGTCTCTGAAAATCCCATTTGACAACCACACATCTAAATAAGAAAACATCTAAAGAGTAGAGCGCAGATTTAGGGGCGGGGTGTTAGAAATAAATGGATGACATGGTGTTACACACAAATGTTACTTCAATCAGCAGATTAATTCTCTACTTTAAGTCCATCAACACAGAGAAGCCCTGAACAAAGCTCTGCCAAATGGTGTTTTGTTTTTTATTTTTTCCCAAGTCCCTTCCTCCCAAGCTGGTTTGATTCATACTCCAGCGTTACATCCTCCAGTGTTTATGTTACAGTATATCACGCTCCATCTGTTGAGGTCTGCGGATGTGAAGTGATCGCTGTCTCACATCATTTCACTGATGTGACTGGATATTTGTCAGGAGGGCGGCCCCAGAATGAGCCACCTGAAGCGTAGGTAAAGTGGTCTTCACACCTACACATCAGCAACAGCTTGTCCCCAAAGCACGCACACACACACACACACACACACACATACACACACACACACACAAACTGAGGTCAAGGTCAACTTTATTTCTATAGCACCTTTACTGTTGCTCACGCAACCCAAAGTGCTGAACAGAACAATGCCATGAAATAAAACATGCTCAAATAAAACATATTAAAAAAATGATGGCGTTAAAAACAAAATATATGATAAAACCACAAGCAAAAGGACAAGAGTGAACAATAAAAACAGTTGAAAATAAAACAAGAACAATAACTACTACAATAAACCAGATAAAAAAGAACAGATATACAACTCGACCATTGTTAAAAGCCAAGTCAAATAAATAAGTTTTTAGTTTTGACTTAAAATGCTCCATGCTTTGAGAGGTCCTCAGTTCTAGGGGCAGACTGTTCCAGAGCCTAGGGCCAGCCACAGAAAAAGCTCTATCCCCACGGGACTTGAGACGAGCTTTTGGGACCACCAATAGTGACTGGGAGCAGGACCTCAAATTCCTGGCAGGAGTGTAGATGGTGAGTAACTCATCAATGTAGGGTGGAGCAAGGCCAGAGAGAGATTTAAAAACAAAAAGCAAAAGTTTAAAATGGATCCTATACTGAACGGGAAGCCAGTGAAGGGAAGCAAGCACCGGTGTGATGTGATCACGCTTCCTTGTACCTGTTAACAAACGGGCTGCTGCATCATGCACACATGAAACATGCGCTCATCTTCAGCAGACTTTTACCTACTTGCTGTTCTAATCACATGGCATCCAGGTCCATCAGCATCAATGATACGCTCTAGCAAAGGAAATAAACACTTGCAAATGGATTCAGTTACAGTGAAAGATATGAGGTGCCAGGTACAAAGCAATATTTAAAAAATAATTTTGCAGCTTCATTTCGCCATGATTAGTCTTTCACTGATAGATTTGGCGATATTTGGCATTTGAAACAGTTACACTTACATTTCAACAATTACATTTTGTCACGTGTAGCATTTACAGTAATAGCAACATTTTGACATGTTTAGCCTTAACACCTATTTTTCCTGTTCTTTAGCATTTTACCAGCTAATTTATGATACTGAGTATTTAACCATTTATATTTCTCAAAATTTAGCGTTCTTATGGATTTTTTGGCGACATTTAAAAGTCTGACGTATGCAAGAATTTTACATGTCTCAATCACGTTGGAAGGAAGGCTACATTGAAACAGATTTCCTTGTCAGTTTTTCTCCTTTCAAAAAAGCTTATTCTTTTCAATCTGTGAGCCCACAGGATGACCGAGTCTGAGCCAGCTAACGCAGCAGCGCGGGCATTTGTAATTCGATAACCAGCAACAGGAGCGACCCAGAAGTTATTTCTTGTACCTCAAAGAAGCCACGGCATCCTTTTGTTTTACTCTAATGTCGGGTAAAGAAGTCAAGCAACCTTTTCAATGACCAACAACTCAATATCACAGTGAAATGTATTTATCTACTCATCAACTTACTGTGTGTGACTCGTCTTCGCTTGTCATCTAGAATCTTCTGGTGCTGATCTGCATGTTTCATGGCAACAGTCATGAAACTGATGGAACAGGAGTGGGAAAGTCACTTGTTTGTTTTGAAAATGGGCTGCAGTAACCAAATTTGACCACAGGATGTCCTTTTTACTTCATTCTTACATAATGCACCTTTAAATTTACCAATTGAATTTTGCCACAGTTTGCTTTTTAACAGCTACAACTTGTCACATTTAGTGTTTTAGCAGCTATGTTTAACCATTTTTAGCATTTTAACAGCTAGGCTACATTTCACTATTATTTTTTAACAACTCTCACAATACAAAGCATTTTGACTTTACCTTATTTAGCCTTTTAACAGCCCCATTTTTTCATATTGTTACATACAGCTATACTTTCTACTACTATATTTCTCCCTTTTTTATTGTCTTTTTTTGTAAGTGATTTATATTGTTTATTTTACTATACTGTAGTTTATTGTACATCTTTTTTCTATATTTCTTTAAGTTAAAACTTATTTTTGTCTATGTGCCACTGCTGGAAACTGAATTTCCCAGATGAACCTGCATGAGGGATTAATAAAGTTCTATTTGAATCTGACTCTAAATTTTTTTCAGCATTAGCATTTTAGCATTTTTCCTGCATTTAGCGTTTTACCAGCTTCTACATTTTATCATGTTAAGCTTCTCATAACAATAAAAACTGGGTAATTTTTGTTTTTTTAGATTTATCACATTCATTTGGAAAATTTTTAAATGCACAAAGTCAAAAAAAAATCATGTCTGAATATATATATATATATATATATATATATATATATAGTTACATAAAAATGTTGGAATAAAAATATAAATGTGGAAATTTCAACAAAATACTTTTCAAACATGCAAGCAGACTGCAAAAAATTCAAGTACTCAACTTAAAAAGCTACAATGGCAAACAAATTAGCTTAAAACATTGTTTTCATGCCTCTTAACAACGTTCTAACATCGTATAGCTATAAATATATTGTGGAGATCTAAAAAAGAGAAGAATTAATGAAGTGGTTCTCTCGCATTTGTCTAAAAACCTATGCCAAAAGTTGCTTTTGGACACAAAGCAACTATTGGACCATGAGGTTGTCAGTCTCGCCAAACCACAACACTTCAGCACTTCCCTGAGTCCTCCATTCATTTTCCACTCACATATTTATCAACAGAACACCACTGGTGTGAGAGGTTCTCCGCTCAATAATATCAGAGAAGGAGAAACAGCCGGCTGCTACCACTTCAACTTTAGGACAAACTACCAGAGTCCCAAAAAGAAAAACACCGTTTGAAGTCACGAACAACAAAAGACGTTTGGACCTTTTAAAACAGCCACTGGTGTTTAGCGCTCTCTGGTTTCCTCCAGCATTGCGGGTCTCCGGTTCCGGCAGAAGCGTCTCATAAAAATACCAGAGTGGAGGGGTGAGTGTTCCGTGATCGTGTTTGCGTACCTAGCTTGTTCTGTAAATAACTCCACTGTTACTGGCATTATCCTTCTGCACGCTGACATCAGTGCTATATTCAGTAAGTGTGCAACACCCGGATGTACATTTGTCTGTGTCTTTTATGCTGTTCCTTCTTGGAAACCCAATTTTCTATTTTTATTCAATTTTTAATTGCTGAAGGTTACAGTGATAGCCTACTGCCTTTGCGTATTTAACTGTTTTATTTTTGTCTGATTCTCTAAGTGTACGTGCTGCCTTAACGAGTGAATTTCCCCACTGTGGGATCAAGTCCATTCTATTCTATTCTATTCTACATTCGCTAAAGCAGCTTTAAATAGGATAAGCAGGATAAAAAGACCCCTCATCTAACATCTCAGAGTTTATTTCTTCCTGTTTGTGTACCCTGCACAAGGACAAATAACCCATGGTTAATCTTACTATCAAAGGATGTCTATCTGAGATGTTGGATATTGGTCTATTCATCCTGATTTTGTTTGGCTACGGTTATTTTACAGCAACCTAAATTTGCATGTTTGCTAAAGAATTAAGAGTTAAAAACCTGCAGTTATAAAAATATGATTTATGATTACATTTTAATGTATGTTTTTGTTAGGATTAAATTGTGAATATGTAAATTTCTCCTTTTTATTGAGATAATATCCTTAATAAACTATATTACATTATACTAAATTATCTATATCGTACAGTAGGTACGGAAAGTATTCAGACCTCGGTCAATTTTTCACTCTTTGTTATATTGCAGCGATTTGCTAAAATCAATTAAATTCATGTTTTTCCTCATTAATGTACACACAGCACCCCATATTGACAGAAAAACACAGCATGTTAGAAATTTATGCAGAGTTATTAAAAAAGAAAAAGTGAAATATCACATGGTCCTAAGTATTCAGACCCTTTGCTCAGTATTTTTCACTAAACATTGACGGGGGTCTGAATACTTTCTGTACCCATTACCAGAGTTGAATTCTAAATCTTTATGGGTTGTTTTTTTGTTTTTACATTATTCTCCAATGTTAAATTTGGTGCATTATAGCTGCTGATTTTTAAACGTGTCTTACAATTGACGCCTCATGGAGACGTATTGTTAGTTAGGCTGACCCTAAAATAAGCTCACTATAAACCTGTAAGACACTGGGAGAAAACATCAAATGCAATGCTTTGGCTGCACAGACATTTGTGTTTAGATTGGATCTTTGCCCATAAATAACAAGAGAGGAGCCAGGTGTTGCTGAGCCTCAGGGTCAGCTTGGGGCTGTGCTGGCTGGGAGATAGTGGCAAAGCTCCATTGAACACTGTACACTTGACTGTATGCCACAGGATTCAATGAATTTACAAGCTGCTTGTTTAAGCTGGCACAACGAACCACCCTGTTGTTTGTACCGGGACGGTCTGCCTGTTTTGGAGGCTTTTTGTCCTGCAGTTAACGAGCACTCTAGTGGGAGAGAATCTGTAACGGTCGATTACAGCTGTGATAATGGCAGACTCTTTTGTGTGCTCATGGTTAAAAAAAAGAAAGAAAGAAAAACTGTCCTCACTAGGAGGAAGAAAACAAAAAAAAACTCTTGGTATGCAATCCTGCTAAGCGTGCTGTTTTATGTGACATGCTGACAATGGGCTCGGTGCTTTCTAAATGTGGTTCTGAGTCATAAGCAAGTGGGTCATGCAATATCAAACCCCCAACAAGCCACACACACATGCACACACACCTTAACACATTTGTGACACATTCACTTTCTTACAAAGGTACATCAGGGCACTGCTCTGTATTCCTACTATATAATTTTAGGGTCATTCAAATTCATAAAGAAAGCTGCAGGCATTTCTCTGTATATGAGAAAAAGGCAACCGCAAACATTAAAAGAACACTCAAACGAGATAAGAAATGTTTCAGAACCAGCATAAGGCTTGGTAAGCAGGTGCAGAGGCAGACCGCAAAGTAACCGAGAGGGTTTCAAGAACAAACACAAAGAACTCTCTTTATTAGGATATGCACGTTGGAACTTTGTACATGACTTGATTCTAATTCTAGGATTTCACATTCCAACAATTATAAAGCGGATTGTATGCATTTGGCACAAGGTTTCAAAGGCCTGAAGCTTGTGTATCAACTTCAATTTTTTAAAATCATCCAAAGAAAGAACTACCATCTCCAGCTCAACAATCCAAAACAGAGAGAGAGAGAAAGCACAGATAAACAGAATAATAAAAACTATGGAATTTGAGCACAAGGTGAAATCAATCTTAAATCTGTTTTACTTGAAGAAAAGTTTTGAAGATAAAGGCCTTTAAAAGACAACAACGATTTTCTTCAACCACAAAGAATCTGCCAGTTTTCATGAAGAAACAGTTTATCTCAACAAGAGGGACACAACTGTCAGTTAGTGTAAGGCACTAAAGGTTCAACACAATTCATCTGACCAGAAGCCACCCGGTCGCAGCTACAGGGTCAGCGTGGCGATGAGGTCGTGTTGAGTGACCGGTCTCCGTCTCGCGCTGATTAGTTGAGAGAATTTACAAAGCCACCACAACTGTGGGCAACAATTTGTCAAGCGCCCTGTAATCAATCCATTCCACCGGAGCCTGTTGGGAGTTTGAGGGACTGCAAAGGAGGTTGTTGAAAGGCAATTATCAGACACACGAAAGACAAAGGAATATTTGGATGGCAATGTGGTATCCAATGAGTTCCGAGCCTTTTACCTCGCTGTAAAAGGGCTGATTAGAGGAAGGCCATGAAGCAGAACCCAAAGCAGCCGCAACGGCAAGATAAATGGGTGGAAATGAATTACAGACAGCAAACAAACAAAAAATGATTCTCTAAGTGGCTTCATCTATCTATGGATGAGGCTAATTTGAGATATTCAAATGATTGCTCAAGACTTATCTCCTCTCTTTGGTTTTTGACTCAGAATGAATGACGTCCTAAAAGATTTTTCACAGTTCTCTTCTGAGTTTTTTTATTATCTCGGTGCTCAGCTTAACTGCAAAGCCCTTTAGTCCCTTTCAGTTGTTTTTAAATGAACTGGATAAATAAATATGACAGTGACATTAACATATAGGTCAATGCAGTCTTTCTCTCTCTTAATGGTTGACATTTCCGGCAGGATTTCTGGAAGATCCCTTGTGCTGCGCTGCAGAGATGGGAAAAGTCATTTAGTAAGGTATCTTCAGGGGCAAAAACTGACCACGGACTAAGGAGACAGATGAAAGGGGTGTTATTTTTCGACCCTTAGAATTGAGGTGAAGCCATGCTATGCTAATACGTATTTTCCCCACTGATATTCCGCTCGCCACAAGAGACAGTTTATGCTCAATAATGGAAAAAACATTTCTACAATCACACAGGTGTCCAGCAGCATGCCCGAGTGCACAATTTTATCACCACCCGGCCAGAGAAAACAGATGTCAAGCGTCTTCCTACGGTGCAACATTCGACTCCCACCAGGCATGGACAAAGTCACCCAGTCACCCACGCATTAAAGGGAGGCAGCTGCCAGAACGTGAATGTCCAAAACTGCACGAGATAGACTGACATAAACAAGCATGACAGTTGGTTTTTGGGATGCAAGGAACACTGATTGACAGTGCTCTGTCGGACGGATTAGAGACGTTCATTTCGTCCTGAACTCAATTATATTTTACAAAGGCTGACATCCCCAGTTAATTGCAGCGTTTCCACATGAGGGAATTATTTGCACTTCTCAATTCCCTGACCATGTGTACTCTGTTCCGCGTGTACAGGCTTCATCTAACATGTGAAAATATTGCAAATTAGATCAGCGAAAAAAAGAAAAGGGGAAAATACATCTTAGAAAGTTCTGGAAGTGTGGAGAAAATGTGTTGAACAGGGAAGGAAGCTGATTGGTAGTCTGCCTCGGTCTCTCAATTGTGCCTGGATCTTAGAGAGCTTAGTACAAAGACAGATCCAGAGTGACAGCGATGTGATGATTGACACGGTGATGAAGAAAAGAAGAAGAAGAGAGGTAGAGAGGAGGAAAAGGTTATGTTGTGCCACTGACTGCACCCAAATGAAAATGTGAGTTTTGCCCATAGAAGGATGTGACAGGAATCCCAGGCTGGTTTGGTGTTCAGGAGGGAATGTTTGGGAAGTCACATCAAGGCATTTGTGTATATGTGTGACCAAGGGGTCGCTGCTGAAAATAAAATAAAACACCTCCAAGGCTGTATATCTTGGATTATCCAGCCATTTTCAAGTAACCCCCCCAACCCACCACAGCAGACACCCAATGGCTGACATGTGTCACCATACACAGAAAGATTACCAAGCCTCTAAGCCACCTCTGAGGCTCACTGGGTGGGTTTGGGATGATCTGCCACACCACAAATAATCCAGTACCTAGCATTCTGAGCCGAGCAGGGAGGAACGGGGGAAGGGGAGGGGTTGTTGTTGCTTTCCTCCCTGTCACCGCTGCTGTATGTTTGAGGTGCCATGAGGCCTTGGATTAGATTTGTTGCTGTTGCTGACATGTGGAGAGACAGCTGTTGTGGAGACGTGCAAAACCAAAAGAGTTATTCAGCCCCATATCTCCCAGCTACCCTTGGGCAGCGCCTGATTGTCAGAGAGCTAATCCTGTATCATTGTTTTGGGGTTTTGTCTGTTACAATGAGTATCAGTGACATCACTGGTGTTGACATTGGCTTGCCAGCAAACAACAGCCCTGTTTATCTTTGTCCATGAGATACTGGGCAGAAAACACTCCCAGATGGGGAGCAATGCATCGCCAGTGAGATACCAGAGTAAATAGGTGTGTAAGAAATATTTACTGATAATAATCTCATCAAACAGCTGAATGAAGTTTGTCTTTTATCAACATCAAACACCCTCTGTGAATTAGGCTGGCAGTGTATTCTCACATGAGGTACCGAACATCTTTGTGAAATCAGAATGACAAGAACACATGTAGAACAGAGCTTGTAAATAATACCACCATCCACTGCAGAGTCTCACATAGTGGTTCTGCTTTCTGTGCTGCAGCTCTTTCACTGAGAGGGCCTGTGTCATGTCACATCATTCAGGGACACTCATCTCTAATGTGATCACTGTGACCGCGCTAACAGTCACATGTCAGTGTGACTTGAAACCACAGCTTTTCTAATCTGTTTACTCTAAGAATAAAACATGTTTCCATTTTATTTGATTTTACATGAATTAATTTAGCTGGTTAAAGTTGACATTGAAGTCCATCACCTTTAATTCAGTTTGTCAGAGAGCAGTCTGGACAGCAGGACACTGGAACAGGTCAGGTCAGCTTCAAGCTGGGATGTCCTGCTGCTGAAGCCACACTGACCATCAAGACAAGTCGATCACTCTTTTTTTTTAACCTGTTCTGTCCTGGAAGTTGTAGCAGACAGAATGGTTGATCTGGGTGCCATAATACACCAGAGCAGTTTTACTCTACAGTAAGAGGGATGTGGGATTTTCCTCCTGTTGCACAATAGCCTTTATTATGTTAGACCGCATTCACTTACACACCAGAGTGGACAGGCAGGGAGAAAAGAGACATACAACACAAACAGGGACAGAGAGGGAGGCGGAATGGAGGGACAACAGTACACAACAGATAGACAAAAAACAAACTTGGAGCATATATAAAAGGTTTACATGGTCTTGTAGCCAAGGTTCTGAGCTTTCTTTAGAGGCACAGCCTGACAATATTGATATTTAGGGCATGTATTTTGCTGCTAAACTTCAACATCCCCCAGTTGGGGGACCCTCAGGCTTAAAGGGTTAATGCATTCATTTTTTTTTAACGCGTTGTTTTTTTTCTAATTAATTAATCATAATTAATGTGTTAAATTCCCACCCCTATTTTTTAAATGCTGTGTATGTGATGAGGGAGGGAGGGAGTCGATCATTCTTAAGAGTCCACATCTGGTCGGGCAAGGACACAGCTTCCTGCTCAGCATAGAGGAGGAAAGTGGGTAGCCCACCAAAATCGCTTTAACCAACTCCCCATTAAATGGAGTAAGTCTGAGCAACCTGACCTTAGGAGACTATTGATTATGAGCTTGAGCAACTTCAAAAAAGTCCAGAGAGTAGCCGTAATGTATACACAATTCTGCCAAGTTATTTAGCAAGGTATTGTTTAGCAAGGCGTTGCTCCATCTGGGAGATAGGGATCACATTAGACGTGTTTCCATTGTCGGATCTTCAGGGAAAATTCTGTGAGGAGGAAAATTTACCAGGAGATTTGATGTCCTGGTCCTCTCAGCTGTTATGTCTCACACAAAGTCAGCCCTTTCAGGACTTTCCTGACGTCAACATAAAAGGTATCAAAAGATCAAGTTTCCATGTAAAAGTCCAACTCTCTGTGTGCCATTTAGATCTTGTTGTTTAAAGGGGACCTAGAATGTAAACCAACATTTTCCTTGTTGTTGTTGAATAAGACAGCTTGGGTGGTCAAAAGTAGCATGCCAAAAAGTCAAAGCCGTGTGTGACCTACTTTTTATGTAAATTAGAAAGTTGAAAAAGAAAACCTGTTCTGAGAAATCCTTCCTTAACACGTCATAAGGGGGAGCCACGCCTCCTCAAACCTGCATGTGTCTGAGGCCTTCTGGGGAAACCAATCAATCAGCATGTCCTGGCCGAGTGGGAGGGGCCAACAGCTCTTTTCACTGAAGGCCTGAGTAAGGGAGTTTAGAATGGCCTGTATCAGGGCTCCTGGGACAGATAAACCAAAAAAAATGTTCTTATGCTTTTTGGAGGCTCAAAGCTCTGTTTTAGATTGCTGATTAATTGCATTCTAGGACACCTTTTAAAGGAATCATGGGGGTTCTCTCTGCAAAATAAGGTGATTTACCTTTATTTTACTAACTATCACTATGAAAAAGTCGAAAAACACTACTTCCATTTGAACTGCTTGTTTTGAAGTTTCATTTGCGTTATTTTTGCTGTCAAAGCTGTGAGGCATCAAAACAAACACAAAATATGACAGAATTGTGCCATGCAATGACACCTAGCACTAATAATATAACTACAAAAACAGCCCGTTGTCAAAGCTGGTCCATAACTGGGAGTATGGAAGCATACAGTGTTCAATATGTAAACATGTTAACATTGTGCATATAAAAGATAGATTTTAAATTAACCATGTGTTTTAATGCCATCCTTATAATTAATCATGTCTCTGGAGACAGTAATCTAGAGGTTGGACAGAAAAACACACTGCTGATGATTCTTCTCTCTGCTACAGGGCCTAGCCACCAACCCTGAAGATTTTTTAATAGCATACTAAAATTCTGTGTAAAGACTAAATTGCAGCCCTCAATGGGCAACAGATGATGGAATTAAAGAGATTTAGAGCTTTTGGGGAAAATGGGCTGCTCGCATTTGATGTGGGAGCGAGGGAAGGGAGGGAAGAGGAAAGCCGAGCACACCAAGGCAGCATCTGGCCCTTGTAAGGACACACAGCTCTCTGGGAAGTCTCTGCTGATTGCGGAAGGAGCTGACTGATAACTCTTTCTAACACCCACTATGTGCACAGACTGGCACTCACCTACTAGTAACACCTGCTGCACCCATATGGTGTTTCAATATAACCCATCACCTAAACAAAACTAGGACATGTGAGAAGTAAAAAAAAAAAATCTGTGAAATTGCGAGGCCGTTGCACAAAAACGCTCATTCCAACCCTAGTCCTACTTCAGGTAACCATGGCAACCCATCACCTGTCTTCTCATCGACAACAATAGACAGACAGCCAGGTCAGAGTGACACATTTTCTCAACCTCACAAACACACTGGATGTTTTTTTTTAAATGCAGGTGCTTATTCTGACTAAGATTTATACTGGAGCAGTCAGACACTCGCAGTCTGCTCTATATGCACTCGATTTATCATGTGCCCGTAGTCGTGCCCTCCTGCTGTTTTCTTTTATGCTCTCTTCTCTCTTTTTCTGTCATTAAACAGCACTTGTGCCGCCACTGAAGCACACTTAAACACATATTCACAATGACACGTTTTAACTTCGCTGTTTGTGCACAAGAAAGCTGGCAAAGATGGCAACAATTATCCTGAATGGGCATATTCCGATCCCGAGTGAAAAATGTGGCCCAGTATAAAGAGCTGGTGGGCTGCAACAGCCTCTATTCACAAGAGACAAAACCTGGATCTGTGGCATGATCTGGCTGACTGGACTAGTGAAAAGAGCTAACAATCCAGCAGTGAAAGGCCCTGTGAACCCCTATACCACCAGTTATTGCCCAGCTGGACACAACGTAGTTGGAAAGGAAGCAGCTAAAAAACAAACATAGATGAGATTCCAGCTGCAAGTAGTGAACATTTTCTAAAATGTTACTAACTGCATCATCATCCATCACCAGTCTCAAACTCATCCCAAAAGAGGAAGGATGTTAAAAATAAATCAGTCAAAAAAAGAGAGTAGGGGGGACAAGTAGCCCAGGCCCATTCAAACGTGCTCTGATGAAAGTGGACGCAGCTGAAGCGGTGTGTGTCTATTATAGAACTGTTTCGTAGGGACAGGTTTTGTCTTCAGTGAAAAGAAAGAGGGTGTTCCTTCCCACCTTGGCTCTCATTTTTCTGCTACTTTCATCTTGCTGCACACCACAGACCCGGTGACTCACCAAGAGAGCAAAACACAGCCAAAACCAATAGCCAGTAGATAGCATCTCTTACGCTAACAAGCTTTTCACTTGGGGATACCATCAGCTCTTTGGTTTTCTCATATAGTTAATTAGGAATGGACCGAGAAGCAGATCTGCAGCTATCTTTTTACTCTTTTTTTATCCTCAGTCATTTTAAAATCCTCCGCTTTTGTCTCCATCACTCTGTCTCCCTATTACACAAATCTCTTTCTGAATTTATTGTACACTTTATTCAGTTCATCTGTCTAACATCTACACCACCACCATTGCTGCTCTTACTGTGTCCAACCCAAGGCCCCTCTACTGCCTCTTAATCCCATTAGACCAAACACAATCAATTATCCAGCCAGCCATAAGGATCTGAGAGCATTAAAAGTTTAGCTCAGGAGATTTAAAGCCACTGAGGTCTATGACAGGAATGCAATCCCCCCCTATCTCCCTCAGGCAAGTCCCTGCTTACCAGTGTGTCAATGTCTATGTACGTATGTCAGCACGTGTTCATCAACATGACACCCCGGCACCAACTAGAGCCACCATGCATTGCTAGCGGATCTTTAATCATGTCCCTGCAAGTCCTGGAAAATTACTGCCTTGTGATGGTAATCGATAAAGCGATAAACACAGCCGGGGACTGCAGCTGCTAGAGCGAAGAAATACCTTCGCAGCCACTGGTTGACTTTTTTCATAATCTGATCTTGAGAAAGGGAGAAAAGTTAAGAGAAGGCTCGTGTTTTTTTTTCTTTGTGGAGGAGAGAACATTGCACATGCACCCGTGTATGTGTTTGCATTGAAAGACAGGAGGTGTGATGATCCAGGTGCAGGTCAATCAATACTATCAGAAAGATAGACTGATACAATCTTATTGTAATCTGTAGGCTCATCTCATCTCCTTCCATCTGCCCACCGCTCACTGCCTGTCCATAAACTCCATGCCCCAGTGCCGCTTCATTCAAGGCTTGATGTAATTTTCTCACTCCCCTCCCTTTTATCTTTCCCATACTCCTTGTCTCCTACACTCCCTTCTCACTGACTCTGCTCCTTCTCAGGCGAGAAAATTAAATATGATCATTCCTCTTCAAAGGCGCCACCATTAGCCACATAATGAATATTCAGTTAATGTAGCAGAGAGAGGAGACGGCGTGAGCGAGAGATGTAAGTGACAGCGCGGTGCGAAAGGGAAAACACACAAAACTGGACATTCTTGCAAAAAGCAAACAACAGTGCACCTGCATATTGTTTTCCATTGTTTTTATGGCCAAACACCAAGCATTGATCATTACAAACACCTAATTGTCATGAATGAACACTTGACATTCAACTATGTGATTGTAAATCTGCCTCATGAGAATCCAATACATCATTTATGGCTCATTAATGTTTTCAGTGATGGATCGTTGATAATGGGATTATTATGAAATGCTTTCCTGGTGTGGCTGAAAAAACATCACCTGACTGAGGTCTGAAAGGCTCCTAAGCATGTGTGGCTGGACCGTAACGCCTGCTCTTGAGACTAGTCACTTTGCCGCCCAGATGCAGCAGCGAAGCACCTTTTCTACTCAAATTCAAATGTGCTTCATCATGCAGACACAATAGCCACTTTCCAATTTCAACTTAATCTTAAAGCACCAATTTCTACTGCCGGGGCAGTGATTGAAATATGAAACCCTGCATATATACAGCCCATTACAGAGAATACAAGGCTCCAGCTGCTGTCTGCCCACCCCGGAAACTGAGAAGAGAAGAAACAACAGGGATCAGCTCGGCTGAAAACACATTTCTGTTTATTTATTATTCAATAATGCTGAATTGGCCTCTGACCCCGAGGCGGAGCTCATGCTAAACTTCCTACAGAGGAAAATAGCAGTTGTGCTGAATCAGGACGAAATCAAACAGAATCCCTGCGGCTCGGTGGGACGAGAGGTGAAACCTGACACATTTCATGCATCACCACTTTTAGCATTGTCTTTTTTTCTTCCCATTTATGTGTAATTTACACAACATATGTCAAAAGTGCAAATACTGAATGTGATGAACAAAGATATTCTAAAACACAAATAGGTAAATAAGTGAGGCATTCTAATAAGCCAAGGTGTGTGCATAAGGCATTTCCTCAGATTGCTCTTATACCTCTTATATCTCTTCTATTCCAATGCCATAAAAAATATTTATTTCTTACTGTTGAAAAACTAAATCTGGGAGATAGTGTTTTGCCTGTGTATGTGTGAGTGTTAGCAAAATATCTAATGAACCACTGTTACAATTTTAATGAAACGTTCAGGACGTAATTATTGGATGTACAGCTATAGTTGATTCACTTTTGGAGTCAAATCAAGATGTTAACCACAACCTGCTGACATTAGAGAACACAGAAATACCCATCAATCATATATATATATATATATATATATATAAAATTAGGGGTGGGAATTTAACATGTTAATTATGATTCATTAATTTTTTTAAAATAACGCGTAAAAAAAAATTAACGCACTTAACCCTTTAAGCCCGAGGGTCCCCCAATTGGGGGATGTTGAAGTTTAGCAGCAAAATACATGCCCTAAATATCAATATAGTCAAGCTGCACCTCTAAAGAAAGCTCAGAACCTTGGCTACAAGACCATGTAATACTTTTTTATGTGCTCCAAGCACAACTAAAACTACAATCAAATGAGTGATCAGAAATCCCTCTTCATGTGTTTTTGCCTTAATTTCTGTCTCTAAATATGCTAAATCAAATCAAATTACACACACATTCTATCAACCTATTATTATTATTATTTATTTATTTTTTAAAAACAATACCATTATCATAATGTACTTAAAATAGTATTGTACTTTTAGGTCTATCCCATTTTGGTCAGTGATATACATTTTTTTTTCTCCTGTTTTGAATTGAAATACAATTTAAAAGCATTTTTTTTTTAGAAATTAAAAGATTAGAAATTACAATAATAATGTCAATGACTAGTGTTTGATTCTCTGTCTCATTATTTTTAATTTTAAAAAATGGCTTTCGTGGCAAATTTTCTTAAACGATTAAAATGTGATTAATTAAGATTAATTAATTACAAAGCCTCTAATTAATTAGATTAATTTTTTAATCGCGTCCTACGCCTGCACATGGTATTTTTGAAAGATTTGATCATGATCTATGCGATAGGTAGTATAGGTAATATGCATCTCTTCAGTGAATGCGAATATTTAATATGTATTATTTGTTTTTATTTCTCTATAACTATTTACTCATTTCTTTTTTACCTGTAATGTCTCTAGTTTTCAATGGAGCAACTGAAAGGATGCCATTCCTTTTAAAAAGAAAAATTGTGATTTTAATTTAAAGGTAAATCATCTTTAAAACTATTTAAACCAAACATCAATAAACCGTGGGCTAATTAATGTGTTTTGGCAAGAAGGAGGTGAATTAAAATGTTGAAGGGCTCTTAACTTTTTTTGAAGGCTTCAAGGCTGCTTCAGCATTTAATTAGTTAAGTTTAACGGCTGAGTTTTGCAACCATCTAACCCAGTGCAGTAAGCTGCTACTGAGCCACAGCTCTACAGGAACCTGGCTCAAGGTTAGCACCATGGTGTCAGTCATGTCCAACAGCAAGCTGTGTGCTCCGCTCCTCAAGTGGCTGCCAGAGAACACTCACCAAGGTTACGCCTGTCGGAGGCAATGAATATTACACTCGTCTCAATCAAAGTCCTTCACAGAACTTTGAGCGATCGGTCCTGCTTGTGCTTCAGCTTAGAAAAATAAGAAGGTTAACTCTTCTGGAAAATTTGTCAGAAGAGGTAACAGTTAAGCGGCTGCACCTGAACTTTACAGCGTAGCAAATAACATCTTGAATTATTAATCTGCAGCTAATCAAATCTTCAATTAATCAATTAAGATCATCACCTATAGAGAAAAACAGATGAACACATTTGCATATTATTTCTCAGCGGGGACCCAGGCAGTGATAGGAATTCCTGAGGTGGCTGTATAGGATGGGATGACAAGTCAGTGCTTTTGGTGTTAATAAATAGAAAAATGAAGTACATCTTTAGAGAGACAAGCCCGTGCACGGTGCCCGCAGGAAAATGATTTATGGAGAAAATGAAAATTGAGACAAAAGCTATTTTTAATTCATTTTTCAGCAAATGGTTTCAAACACTTGCAGCAACACTGCAACTCTCAGAGGAGGAAGAGCTTCCCCTCGCCCTGTACCTGTGGACAATATAAACAATGCAATCCAGTCAACTGTGGTTCATTATTAATGATAATGTAAGGCAATGACTGTTCTTAAATACCAAACTAATACAGCAGAGATGAATGAATTCATCTTCATGTCCCCAAAGTCACTCTTAACTAAATGAATCTTGTGCTAATGACAATAAATTACAGCACTTTGCTTCCACAGGAAACAATCTATAATTTGGCTGACACGCAATGTAAATGTGTTTGTGCAGCATAAATCACCAGCTAGCAATTGAACACCTGTGGATTTTCAAAATTAAAATAAATCCGCTTTCATGCTTCCCATCTGCTCAATATTCCGCAGATAATTTTAAATGATCTTTTCGCTGTGATATCATCCACAAATGGAGGAATTAGCTATGATGGATAATTTGAGAATGATTTCTGATATGACCGTAAGGTAGAGGACTGCTTAGCTGATCTGTGCCCAGTAAGTAAACAGTGTCATGTCTGTTTTTAAATGCTGGGAGCCGTTAGACTGTGATCATGCTGTGGCATGTTCCTATGGATGATTGTGTGTGGTGTACTTGTGCGGGTTGTTTGTCTGATCACTGAAACATCCTCCATCTCCAGGGGCAGCGGCTCCCTCTCTCATCAACCATGCCCAGTCAATGTGACTGTCACTCC
This sequence comes from Aphyosemion australe, assembly GCA_006937985.1. Lineage (NCBI taxonomy): Eukaryota > Metazoa > Chordata > Actinopteri > Cyprinodontiformes > Nothobranchiidae > Aphyosemion > Aphyosemion australe. The sequence continues at coordinate 2,320,746 of SSNS01000016.1, read as the reverse complement.
CAATCTGCACTGAGAGAGGAGCCTGTGCCTATTTTTATAAATGTATTCATATTCATTAGTCCTGAGTGTCATTCAGCAGTTCTTTAATGCGGCGCATAACCATCAGAGGCTGGAGAAGCCTGCCTCCTCTCATCTCACAAATTAATAACAGAGGCAATCACTGCAAAGGTGCCTTCTGTCAAACAACAATGGCTCCTGATTTCCATCAACTGCACACTTCCTCATTTCCACTGACATCTAGTAAAAAAGAAGAAAAATTATTGGTCTCCCCTTTCAGGAATCACAACAAGAATACAATCATAGCAGTCTTTCTAATATGAAATAATTAATTTAAGTGAGAATTAATTACAACCTTTTTTTATTTCCATTGACCCTGTGCAACACTCAGCCTCACAACATCCTGGAGTCAGTCGGTTAATTGTGCAGAATAACTGATGTGAATGTGAGCCGCTAATGAGAGCAATTAGGCAACACGCGCAAGCAAAATTTAACTTCACCTGTCTGTGTGAAGAAGGCCTTGCTCGGGTTTTATTGGCTGGTATGTGTCCCATAAAGCATGTGATAAACTAATTCTATTATTTCACCGCGTCAGGGTCTTCTGCAGAGCAATGATGAGGATTTTTTAAAAACACGACTGTAAGAAACGTCACTCGTGAATGCTTTTCTTTGTTGTGCAGATGCAATTTTTTGTGCCCCATTTTGGGCTCAGTGCTTTCTAAAGTAATGGATGGTGGTTGCCTCTCACAGCCTCGCCATGATTTTTTCATGCCCATTGTTTCTGCTCCACCCCACTTTAAATCAAGAACACAAAGCAAACCCTGCAGTACTTCACTCTGGACAACATTAATAAAACAAGCTTTCAATGATGCAGAGCAGAACGCCACATTGAGCCATGGTGCAGCGGTGTGATTAAAGCTTTTAAACAACACCACCCTTTGAGTTTACATACGTACGTCTCCGCTGTGGTCTGTCCAAAAGACGGCTGATCGTGCATGCCCACTTTATCATCCATCATGTCTTTGTCAGCGTTCCTCACTAATGCGATGGGTTCATTTTAGGGCTGAAACGAATCATCGAATGATTCGAATGGTTCGATTCATTAAATTCATCAATTCACTTTTTACTGATTCGAGGCTTCATTAAATGTGCGCACCACAGCCTGAACACATTTTACTGACGCACTGCGTGGTCATCTAGGTGCTGTGGAGGAAAACAGAGAAACCAGCAGAGACACAAACTGTTGTAAAAGGCAGAAATGGTCCAAAGTCTGGGATCAAAAGGGAACTACGAGCAGATTGGCTAATGCTAGCGGGTAGCTTAGCTAGCACGCTCAAGATCAAGTGAGGTTCTGAAAAAACTAAACTAACTAACTATAACTAAACTCTACAAGCAGAAGGAAAATCCCCACCATCCCGTTTATTTGTAGATGTCTGCAGTGGTATGGGGCAGACTCGTAGCAGCTACCTGGAGCCAGGTTGCTGCTACGAGTCTGCTCAACACTGCAGCGGGTCTATGGCAAGCCGTTGTATTATGTAATTAACAAACACTTCTATCTTTGGATATAATTTTGACTGGATTATCGCCAACCTGTACGAAATACAATAGACATGCCACCATTACATTGTTACCAGTAGAAATTAAATGTGATTAGCATTTCCAGTAGCTTACTACTGAACATGGTAATGAAATACATTAAATTCTACTGATCATAGTTTAACTGTGGATATATTTAGATTGTTATTCTGACCAGGATAAAATGTTACTGAAATATAGGTGACCTTTGTTCCATACTAACTATAGATATCAGATGGGAAAGGGGGAACTAGACAATACCAAGTTAATACATATTATTGAGCATTTTATAGTAAGAGTCTGACATTTCGTAGTCATCATTGCAAACACGAATCATCTGATTTTATTGATAGTTTTTATTGTTGGTTTATCCTTGAAATCTATGGATTTGCCTCATGTCAGATTGCAATTGTTATTTAATATGTAGCGGGTATATAGGGAGTTTTCAGAATTGAGTTACTCTCATATCTGAGTTGTCACTGTCTTAATTTTTATTTTGTATGGTTTTACCTTATCTTAAATTGTAATGTTTGTGTTTTATGTACATGGGACTACAGATGGAAACTAGCTTTTTGGTTATTCTGGTATATTTACGTCCTGTACGTTCATTAATATGCATTGTCCCATTCAAATAAATAAACAAATCAAATCATTTCAGTCTAATAATTATTTTTATATATATATTTTTAGCAGCAGACCACAATCTTGTGATTAATATTCAATTAATCGACAGATGAGTCGATAATATTCGAATACTAAAATATTTGATAGCTGCAGCCCTAGTCCATTTAAACTAATTAAAACAAATATAAGAATTTGATAAGAAAATCTGAGCATTTAGAATGAGATCTAGAGAGGAATAGAAAATTAAAAAGGTTTTTTTACAGCTTCAAGATCTATCCCTAACATCTATGTTACCTACCAAGCATCCTAATTGTTTCTCTTCCTGAAAAAAGGGAACTTTTTCCGTCTTTATGAAATATCAGTGTCAGAATCATTTCTGGTCACACTTTGCCCCGTATAATATAATGAGTGCACCCCCTTGAGTGAGTGCAGAAGTGGAAATAAGGCTTTTTAATTGAATTTCACAAAGTTAAACACTGGCCAGAGCAACTTCATTAAACTGATATGACTCCAATTTCTGCAGTCCCCACAGGCGCAGAGGATGTCCACCACTGTTACAATAGATGTGCTCAAGCATTATCTTTCACAGAACTAGAGAATTACTCTTTGAATGAACTCCCCAATACACACACTCACACGCACACAGGCACAAATGTAAATTTAAATATTTTGACCAGCACTTTGTGAGAGATTTGAGGCCAGCGATGATGAAACGTAGCCCGAGGTTTCAGCAACGGCACCACGAGTCGGAGGAGCTGCAGCCGTGACGTGCCCATATGGGGAATCTGCTTGAGAGCCAGCTTCTGCTTTTGATTAATTCAGGCATCACAAATCAGTTTTGAGCTATCATATGTACTGTGTGTCACATATGATGTAGATCCAATTTGGCTTGAGTCTCCGGAGTAAAGCTCTGTGTCAGCCCAGAGTGGCTTCATGTGTCCGCTGCATCTTCCATCTGGAGGCTGCGTGGGCCATCATTGTCACAAGGCCTCCTGGTGCACTACAGTACATGTCCCTAACAGGGGAGGCCTCCACTCGTTTGTTTAGTTACTTTACTCAGGCTCTGTGACAAGAGGAGACAGTGGCCGAGGCAGTTGGGACATGGGAGTTCCCTGCAGAATTAAACAGGCTATGTCTCAAGCCCCACTGACAGGAAATCTCACTCAGATCACAAAAGGCAGAACTGATTGTATCTGACAGGTGCATCCACTTCCATCAGATGCTATGTCTTTGTTTGGTCTGGAATACTTGTGGGTAAGCGTTTGTATTTTTGGAAAGTCAACGTGCGTATCCGTGGCTGCGTCTCCTTATTTTCAGCCTTCCTGTCTTGAAATTGAAGATGACCTTTACATGGAGCTTACTTCACAATATAGCTTCTATTTTCCAAATGACAAAAAAGAAGAAGAAGGAGGAAATCACTGAAATAAAGGGGTATAAAAAGGCTGGCAGTGAGAGAAGTGGAAGGGTTACTGTTTGGGCTCAATCTGGGCACGCTAATCCCTTTGATCCCCCCCATTTGACTGTCAGCTGTTTCCTAGCTACCATTGGATCTGCACAGAATTTAGGATTTGTGCTACTGTACACCACAGCAATCTCTGTCCCAGTGTTGTGGCATTTTCTTTGCTTTCTATGTGAAAACTTCAGTAGCCCACATATCAACATTACCTGTATTTTAATTTCTTCTTTGTTCCTCTTTCTCTTCCACATCACTGCAGTTTGCAGTGGTGGGAAACTATTTGGCACAGAGGGTCATCAAAACACGATGCTTTACTCTGCAAAAAGCTTATTCTGAGTCCAGTTATCAATGTGAAATGCCCCACTTCCATTACAGAAGTTGTGACAAAAGCTTTATTTAAATAATAGTTTCATAGACACAAAATGGGTGCTGCATCAGATCCTTTTTGCCCGTTTTGTTCCTCTGGGACTCTGGACACATTTATTCATGTTGTATGGGAATGTCCTGGGGTTTAGGAACTCTGCCTTAAAATACTTTGTTGTATTACTGATTTAATCTGTGTCCCTCTCCCCTTGGATCCTGTTGATCACTTACTAAATGATGACTCACAGCTATAACGTACGGAGAAAACCCGTAGAATCTGGCTTGCAGGATTGACTGCAATGAAGAAAATCATAGCTCAAAGATGGAAACCACCTAATAACTTGTCTTTTGTGCACTGGCTCTGAGCATATATGGACATATGTGGAACTATCATCAGCAAGGATCAATAATGCAACTTCAAACACCACGGCACCTTGGATGTACATAACCTCAAGAGACTTTTGGATTAAAAATATGAGGAGGGCACTGGGGAGGGGGAGGTTTTGGGGTTAAATAATATTTTATAAACAGGAAAGTTGTTCATGAATGTGAAGAGTGTTATGTTAAGTTCTACATGTCCCTAAATAAAATCTTTTTAAAAAGCTCATTCAGAGCCTATGAAACAATCTGCATGTATTTATGTTGACGCATATTCGCAGATATTCTCATTTCTGCATCTGCAAGCATGTATTAAAGCAATAAAAGAAGTTTTATTGGATTCCTCTTTCAAGCTGCCGTTGAAATTTGAATAAGTAGGCAAATCTATCTGCACAGGATCTCTTTCATCCTTGTCAGTATTGGTTTCCTTCAGAGGTGCAATGCGCCACAGATTTCCCACTTAACCTCTAAGGAGCTCTCCCCAGCTGATCCTAAATCATTCCATGCAAAAACACACACAGCGGACTTGATTTGCGTATTGGCAAATTCATGCTTCATTGCCAAACACCGGCTCTCCCGGAGCTCGTGATTATTACTCTTGCAAGCAGGTAAACGGATAAAGGCCCAAAGTTTCTCAGTTTACTGATTTCAATAAGAGCTGGTGGGCTGTATTGATTTTTGTGTATGTACTGTATCCTTACATAATTTGTTTCAGTGAAAGAACTTAAAACCTTCCTTTTATTTCTTTAAGGTCTTTGATATTATTTATTTGAATTAAGTTCTTTCATATTTCCTTGGAATTAAATACAAATATCAGAGCATGGTCTTTCAATTTAATTCTGACAGAGTATAAAACAAAATAGAGAAATAAAAACTGTAAGTATCTCCAGGTTAGAAGCAGACTTTGTGTGAGACTGAATTCCACAATATGCTTTTAGTCTTTTAGGCTTTTATGTTTTGTGCAGAGGGGCCAAGGAAAGGTAATCCAAATGTGACATGAGCCAGAGAAGAAGCCTGCAGTGCCATTGTCAGCTCCCGTCAGCGTCACACTTTTTAACTGACACTCGGCTGATGTTACAGGCAAGGACAGTGATCAAAGATATGTGTACGCTGAAGTGCTGTCGTGCCTCAATGACAACCTGCTCCACTCCGCCATGCACACCAGCCTTATCAACAAACACAAAAGCACCTCCTGAATGAGACTGTTGGTATGAATTTCTGTAAATTTATCTCAGATGATGCTTTGGCATCTCAACATTTCACCATCCACACACCGACCCCGCCACCCCACCCCACTGTGTCTCTTGCTGCACATTTGTTTGTAGCGAAGGTGGATTGGTGTCAAACTACGATGGAACTGGGGAAGGCCAGAAATAGGAAAAAAGGCAGGTGCTTGGAAACAAAATCAAGTCAGTGAGTGCGCTGAGCAGCTCCTTCAGTCAGAGACTGGTACACCCCCACTGCAGGAAAGAGCGCTTCCTCAGATCCTTCATTCCAACAGCAGTTAGGCTTTATAACACATTATGATGTCATGAGTCACTCAGTCACTTTAAAGCCTAATTTATTTTTCCATCAGCTCGAGTGTGGAGTCACGCTCACGCATTGACAGGGGTGTTTTCCCTTCAGATGTCTCCTTCACCTGGGGAGAGTTGCAAAGCAATTCCCCGCCAGGACAACAGAGGGTGTAGTGCTTTTCTGGGGTATCCTGCCACCATTACAGTCATGTATCCAGTATACGATGATTACATTGTTTTAATGTATTTTAGAGACTTTTTAACGTGGATGAATTTGTCCCTCATTCTTCTCCACCCCTTCATGCGGTCGGCACCTCTAAACCCACGTTTCCCGTCATTTCCGTCCACGAATAATGGGCTCGACACACGGGAGGCGACATCACCTCTCCTCCATTCATTTTCAATGAGACATATGCGACAAAGCGATAATCGCAGATCTCCCTCCTTCTAAGCGAAACGCGAAAACATGCATGTGAAATTTTGCGCTCGTACATGTGTCATGAAAAATTTCAACTTTTCATCGCTGTCGCTCGGACAAGGACCAATCAGCGGAGGTTTCATTGACTGACCAATGAGGGGACAGGATGCTTCTCAGTACATCTCCGGGCAAACATGAAGGAAAAGTTAATACATGCTGTGTCTGATGTCCCAGAGCTTTACAAGACTTCCCTTAACTCCAACAAAACCTTGAGACTATCTACCGCTTTTTCTACTCTGAGCTGCTTTAATAACCCAAAATTCCCTCCAATCTGACGGCCAATCAAAACAACGGAAGACTCGCTATTCGCCCTGGAACAGAGGCGTCACTGGCTTTTGACGCTGGCCGCTTGTCGCCTCCCGTGTGTCGGGTTATAAAAGCGATAACGATGAGTTTCGCTGATCGCGGTCGTTTGTCGACTCCCGTGTGTCGAGCCCATAAAACGCTTGCTCCGTATCTTTGTACTCCTTCAGTCACGGATGAATAAACTTTCATATTTTCTGACTTTTTCCGCGAGGCGTTCTTCAATCTGCTCCGTGTCTGCTGCTAAATATCTTCAGATCTCTTTACTTTTTGAGTCAGCACTGGCGGTGCTGTTGACGTATTTCAAGGAAGCGGCGTCTTGACCAATCACAGGCTTGCGCTCTCTGTCGCTCTCGATGGACATTTAAAAAAGAGGGCATGTCTCCGTCACCCTCAGCGGGCCTGTCGGAGAGCCCTTGCGCCGACGCAAAATGGCGCTGCGTGTCTCCGTACCGACGCAGACGGAGAAGTATAAATTAGGCTTAACTCTACTGTCACCACTCCATGCATAATGCACCTGATATATGTATATTGTACATGTGTGCTAACATGTTCATCCCCACAGACATATATGTAGACGCCTTGTGGACTGGCGCTGCCTATTGGAGCTGCCGTAGTGGCCGGCCGCCATCTTAAATGGCTCTCCATTCGCCCCCAGTGCATTTACTTCAACTGAGGAAGGTGCTTACCCAGCTAAAAACACATTTTATCAAGCTTTTTCACTAATTCAGACACATGGTATGGCATGATAATTAAGATATAAACATAATTAAACAAAATAAATGAAAAAAAAATTTAAATATCAAATTCCATCAGGTAGGCTAGAAAAGTCAATATTAATCCCCCGTGATCTGTTTTAAATAATACAGCGGTTGTTGCAACCGTAGGCTGCACAAATATGGGCATAGGTGCTCACTCTGCATTGACTTTGGAGAGTGAGGAGACCCACCCAATATGGCGGCAACGCTGTTACGCTCTCCAGGACCCAATGGGGCGTCTACGTATTCATGTATATGTTCATGCCTGTATTACAGATATCTGCCATTTATACAGTAAATAGTAGTTGTAGTAGAACAGCTGATACTTTTATGTATTATTACTTCCACATTGTTTCACAATCCCCTATCCATAATGCTTACTGTGTATGAGTCTACATAGGAACTACTGTTGTATATAGTGTCTTGTCTTATTTTATTTTTTGCATTCTTGGTCACTTTTTGTACTCTTTTGCTGTCTGTCCTGAGTTGTGGTAACGCACAAATTTCCCCACTGTGGGATCAATAAAGTCTTATCTTATCTAATCTTATCAAATATGATATTAGATCCCATGTGTCCAAGAGCAGGACAATGGGGGGGAGTAAGCTCAAGTCATAATCAATATCGAGCATAAAGTATTGAGATGCAGCTAGAGGCTTCTTGCCAGGCCCCCCTGAGTCTGCTAGGCCTGCTGCCAAACACAGTCGAGCAAACTCAGCTTTGCAGATTTTCATAAAAGAGCGTGCTTCTATGACATAAACTGGAATAATCCAGATCTCCAAACCTACTGACCTTTGAACCCCTTTTTATGAATTAAAGAAGTAAATGTTTATTCATTTGGCTTATTTTTTATCAAACTGTATAAAAAAGCCAGCGTGTGTATCCATTTGCTGAAGTGAGTCACAGTGTTGCAACTGTCTTGATCTGAGGTCAGCACAAGAATGGAGCAGAATGTCAAATTGAGGATTTATTCATGTGAATGCACAAAGAAAAATGGATTTGTAGGACCAGCTGTTTTTACTGGGACAGACAGATAAAAAGGCTGGCCCCACCACCACCACCTACATTTCTCTACTTCCTGTCTCTTTTGCCATTTTATTCACAACACAAGAATACACTCCCCAGCTCCCAGGAGGGCCAAGCTGGATGTGAGCAGAGATTCTCTCAGCACATTAGGTTGTAAAAAGCATTGTTTCTCGCCACAGTTTTCCGTGAGTCGCCTTTGTGCTGTTTAAATGTTTACATGGAACAGCTTGGAGGCTCAAAGACATATGCTTGATTCAGAATAGCATTCGAGTCTAATTCCTCATTTCCATGGATGAAAGTAGGGACGAAAAATTTCAAAAGCTTTTCAAGCTGCTCGTTGTTACGGACCCTTTGGTGAATATTTGCTCCTTGGTCAAAAATTATATTAGACAAAACAAACAAATATCCCCACTCCACATTCTTTTCCATACTATGTCCAAGGTCATTTCAGCTTTGTACCAGCTCAGCGCTTCATTTGAGACACTTCCTTAATTCTTCATAGCTGAAGTGCCTCCAAGCTCTGTGTCAGATTGATTAGACATTTAGCTGGGAGAATTAATATGTGAGAAATTTGTATTTTTCTGCCTGCAGCACCTCTCCGCTCACTCTCATCTGTAAACAAGCAGATATGGAAACAAAGCCACTCTCGGCTATGTGATTAAAATCGGCACCAAAAGAAGAAATTGCTTCAAAATCGATGCCGTTATTACTGAAAAATCAAATTGGAGTATACCTTGGTTAAACAAAAAATCTACACTTTCATTCAGCAAGACAAAGGAGAGTTCTCTGTGGATAAATAATCTGTCCAAATGATGTTTTGTGAACGTTTTACTCACTAATTCAGTGCACAGAACAGGTGCTCAACACCAATGCAGCCAAAAGACAAAGTTCTTTAGGGTGAGTAAAAAGTTTAGCCAACTACCCAAATATGTAAACATCAGCGTGGCACACACATGGTAAGATAGAACTATGCAAATAGCCATTACCAGAGCCCTATGGGCAAGCTGCAATTACTAAGCAAAGGGAGAATGCCAAAGCCCTGCAGCTAATATGATTACATTTCCATTAAGACATATAAACACAGTTTTCCTGCTTAAATGAGCCAGCTGTCCTGAAGCTAAAACCCCATTGACAAAGTGACAATAGTTTTGCTTGTAATCAGTCTTAAACACATTATTTGTTGTCATTTTCCAAATAAATTTAGGCATTTTCATTTTGCTTTAACATGTTGGTGGATGAAACATTTAGGGGCAGCATGAATAAACAGGTGTAGACAGCATTTGGCTGCAAGAAGTGACTGAAGGGAGGAAAAATTCCTTTTAAAGCAAGCAGCCAAGCAGTCGGACATGGCAGGCAGGCCTTAGAGAGGCATAAGGAGTCAGATATGGAAGCTGCCACCATTTCACCTGAGGCTGGGCTTTCCAGGCATGTGCCATGCTGCAAAGAAAACCAGCGTTTAGTCCAAATTTCAACAGCTGTTGGCTCTCTGGAGCAGAAAACGTGTTTAATTGACCTGCATTTTAGCAAACACAGAAATACATATGTCACGAATAGGCACAAGGTGTAATTATGACACGACGGTGGAGAAGTTAGAGATTTGACTTTGTGTTAACATACATTTCTTGTAGAGCTGTCAAATGCTTTGAGATGAGAGAAGTGCAACGGTTTCATCAGCTTATGTTTAGGTGTCATCACTTTATGCATGAAACTAATGCGACATGAATGCAAGTGTGATAAAAAGACAGAAACGGCAAGTTGAGGCGGGTTTTGTACACGTGCTTGAAGATTTACAGGTTTTTCAATCGTGGAAAAGATGTCTGTAATCTTAATAATGTAATCTAATATACTTGTTTTGTGTCATTTTATAGGTATTGATTTTTTATCCTTCCTCTTGCAAGTGTGTGTCATCAACATGGGTGAATGATGATGTAGAGCCCTGCATTACCGAGGGGAGTTTTAATCACACAGGGATTCAGAGTGTTTTAAACAAATGCTGTTTTTTGTAAGCACTGTGGATTATCATAAGATTTAAAGATTTGGAAATGGCTGACAGCTGTCAAGCTGCATAATAACGTACGTCCAGAAAATTATAGCAGCTGTCGGTTGGCAGAATGTCAATGCTGCTATCAAGATTAAAGCTCAATAGACAGGAACACGAGCTCTAGCAACTGCGCACACACACTCACTCATTCACTCAATTTTTTTCAGATCGACACAACAAAATGTGAGCAAAAGCATGAAAATGGACATAGATATCTGCAGCTTTCAGGTATTCAGGAGGAGAAAGGCTGCTAAGAGATGAAGAAAGGCAGAAACTCACATTCATTTACTTGGTATTTCGATTAAGGGATCTACATGAGTCTTTAAATGGCTTGCTGAGTAAAACCTGAAGAAAGGTTCCCCTGTGGATCTACCACACTCGTGCAGTAGAACAGCCATCAGTATTAAACTCAGCAGGAGCATCAATATGAACCTGCTGAAAAACAAGCAGCCACATGCCACCTGTTCCCTGGTGGGGCCTGTGCATCGCCTAATTTCCAACATCCTCAGAGGTCCTCCTCTCTCAGGCGACGACTACAGCTTCTCGAACTTTTTGCAGAGACACTGCTGTTTTGCCACTCATTTGCAAACAAGGATTCCCTCTTAGGATGAGAGAGATGCCTTTTACTTCATGGGAACAAGGTATCTCTGGGTGCTGAGGGCCCCCTGCACAGCCCATAACTGTGTCACCACCAAAGATCCAAACGCAGTGCACTACAATGGAGGCCTTCCTCAGCTAATACAGCACACAGATTAATATGTGCATTTCCCACGAGCCAAAAGTAAAGCACTAAAACAGTTTTTGGGGTTTTTGGGAAGAAAAGTCAAAGCCCAGTGAAGTAGCCCAGGAGCACTCAACAGATACTTACACACTCCAGGCATGTTGGCTTGAGAAAGACATAATAACAGCCAGAGGAACTGTGCCTTGCATAATAAGAGACGCCTGAGACTCTTTTCAGATAAGGTTGGGAGTACTTTAGAGCAATGTGAGTTGTTAAAATACAAACATGCACAGGGATTATGCTGCTTTTAGCACTTTGGTGCACTGAGTACAGTGATGGTGAAATGGGGAGTGCTTAGAGGAGGCACCTCTCAGATGAAACAACCTTCAAAATGTGACTTTTTTCTTCTGTGGGACCTGCACAGATAACTACTCCAAGGACTTGTGCCATTAAATGTGTATCTCGCAGTTCGGTATGTCTCTAAAATAATAAAAGCCTTGGCCATGCATGTGTTTGATTATCAGTCAGAAAGTCCTGCCACGTTTAACTGGAGCACAACTAAGAAAATCAACTTACCGTTACCTCTTAGTTTGGGTGTTTTTGTTCTCCACAGCTTTCAGACTTTATTTAGAAGATCTCATTATCTCCTCACCTCAACAACTGGCAAATGACAAGTTAGGCATCTTAAAGGTTCACAGTGCCTGTATGATTAGTGCGGATCATTCCCATGTCTCCTTATTGCTGACTGTGTTGGACATGAATAAAAGCCAGCATGCTGTGATTTATGCATTCTGCAACATGCACATTAGTTTCACAGTCTGAATGCAGAAGCGGTGCAACACTGCCTTGAAACATCTGCTCTGCTGACCCACACTGGTGTCATATCCTTACAAGTTAATGACTGTCTCTGCTAGAATATCACCCAGTGAAACTCCCAGCTCCACAGGGTCGCACAGTTGGTCATAATAGACAATAAAGGCACAAGTGAAATTCCTCAAGTGACTTTAGGAATATGATGAATGACTGATTTTTATTTTTTGCACATTTAGAGGCTGTCAAGATGTTTTTTGTTTAGTTTAGTTTGAATCCCTTGATGCACACAAACCAGGTATTTTCCAGCAGTAGGTCATTCGCCTTGGACCTTTAGTGGCCAAGAGGGTTTGAATCTTCAGTTTAACATTTTCCCCTCATAGCTGACCAGAGTTCTGATTCTTTATTTCTTTGCCTCACATTTATTTGGTTTCTCACTTTTGTTAGGCGCCGGGGGAAAAGTGGAAAGAAAAACTGAGTTGCGCATCTTACCTTGAGCCTGAGCGCCGGGGATGTAAGTCGACAGCATCAGAATCCAACAGGAGACCCACACCTGTCCGGGTCCAAACATGGTCCGCTTTGGTAGCACCGAACATCCGCTGCGGGTCCCCCGGCGTCTCCACGCTGGAAACATGTTGCGCTGAGGTCGCCACAGAAAGAAGTCAACGTCCAGGTGGCTCCGGATGCTGCTGCTGCCGCTCTGCTCGTCTAGGCTGCTCCTCTCCTCGCTGCTGATGGGGGTGAAGTGACCGGGGGAGGGGTGAAAAGAAAAGACTCCTTTGGAGAGCGCAGGCAGGCGGACAGGCACACGGTGGTAGGGAAAGCCTCTGGACAAGTCCCGCATGAGCAAGGCGGAGTCAGTCAAATAGAAATGACTTGGCTGTCAAGTATGTGGGGCTGGGTAGGCTATTGACATCACTGCGATTAAAAATGACCATGAAACATGCATACAAAGAATCAGCTGAAAAGTGTTCCAGTGCACTATGATGCCCAAACGTGATTTATGTCAGAATCACAACAGAAGCAACGTCCTTTAGGTCATGCTGCTAAAGAGTTCCTGTTGTCTACCACATGTTATGACCACACAGCCAAGCAGTTCCCTTTTTATAAATTGATCATTATACAGACTGGCAGCGCGCTCACAACCTGAGCCCAGGTGCTTTGTGCACTATTGCCCCCACGTGGCAGGAAGTGGAAGAGAAAACCCTCTGGACAGCTATGATTGATTGTTGACACATTAAAACCAAAAGCCTGGATTACAGAAAACAACCTGATGGCAAATACATCTTAGGTGGATGTGTCCTTTATAAGTCAAGAATTAGAAAAAACCTGCATCACATATTCTGTTATGTAAATATGTTTTATTCTGCATTGGTCCCAGTTAAACAGCTGATCATTGTGATCCAGTGTGAGATCAAGCAGGCTGCTGCGCCCCCTCCATTATCAGGCAAAGGATTAAAGACAAGTTTGAGTACACAGAAAATTCTGGGCACTTCACAAACCAGACGAATGTTCGTAGCTGCAATGTTAGCTTTGTTGTCCTTGCTCCTTTTGAACTCACTGAAAAATGCATGTGGAGAAGGTAAGCTTCAAAGAGCTGTCACAGTGGATCTGTATGTCTGCCATTAGATTTTGTGAGTTAAAAGACCAGCAGTAATACATACTAACAGGGAACATCTGAGCTACTATGAGCTGCTAAATAAAGTCTGCTGCTGCTTCTCAAAGGGCTTGGTTGATGTATAAACAGGGGAGGTGGGATATTCTTGCTGCAGATCTATTTAAATGCCCCCTCCCCTTTTTTCTGTTCTCCCTCCCAACATCTTATGACTTCTCAATGTCAACAGGAGCTCATTTCATGTCATCCCTCTTTTTTATTTCCTCTCTGCCTCACCCCACTTGCACCGATCCCTACTGATAATGATGTGCTGATTATGAGACTCTTAGACCAGCAGATTGCTCTCCAGTCTCATTCACATGCAGTGGAAAATTGGTGCTGTCTTGGAGCCCCCACCCTGCTGTGCCTATCAGGTAGGTTGACATTAGCAAGCTGCTGGGAACAGCGCTGAGGCACGAGGGCAGGTGCTCTGTCTATGTCTCCATAACTGCTCATGGAGCAAAGGAAGCAGAGGTTGCCTGATGCTGGGGAGTGGGTGTGTGTGGATGAGTTGGGGACAGCACAGGTGTGTGTCAAACAAAACAGTATTGTGGAGCTGACATTTATGCATACACGTACTGAGAATAGGTGCTTTAATTTGCCAATTGGCATGCAAAACATTACAGCGTTGTACTGAGGACCAAACATTCTAAACAGCATTAAAAACATTGCTAATCAGTCAATTATTGCAAACAAAGATATGCTAAATCGCTTCATGTTTTTTATAATTGAAATAAATCTTATCATTTACTAAGTGAATCAAAACTGAGAGATTGAATAACTTAATTTTCTGTTATTAACCCATTTGTTAAAACCCCTACTATATTAAAATCTAGATGTAGCATTTCCACCTTCCTTTGATCAAAGTAAAGCCAAGTTACCCCATCAACCTGTAGGTGCTTGGCATCTGACCACAAAATGGCAAACAACAGTCCCCCTAGTGGCTGGTTCCAGAACAACTTTAAAATCCTGCGCCCTAAATGTTGTCTTTGGTACGTTTGCTTGAGACTAGTTCTTTGATGTGCTTTTTTCTAGGGACAGAGGGTGGGACATTCTGACCCACATCCAAGTGAAAAACTCTGGCTCCAAAAATCCAGCTCTCTTTCCATCAGCTTGCTTGATTAAAATGAGCTTCATTTGAGATTAACTGTGTGCTGCTTCACTTCTGCATGCAAACGTGATAGAGCAAAGTTTAACAAGACCATGAAAAGGCTGTTTATTTGTATCTAAGTTTGTTTGTTTTAACGTTGCTCTTCGTTTTCTGCATTCTTCTGCTGCATCATTCGACACACACGGTGCTCATTCTGTGATGAAAATAATAACAAAAAAACGAGTTCTCTCACAACTGCCAGCAAATTGTGCATCAGCTGTGCAGTGTTGCTGCATCAATCGTGACACCTCATCTATAGTAGCTCACAGATAAAATCTGATTTATGCCCAGTAACAGATCCCCTCACCGCTCTCTCTTTCAGACAAATGTACAGCTGCAAATTGAAACATGAAAAACACAACCACGCTTCTGCTAGAAGATGAATAACTGCATCTGGGAAAAGACGTTAGAAAAAAGCATCACACATTACGTCACATTTACAGATAAATATCTTTTTTTTTCTGTTTTCTTGTTTGTCTTTTTATTTATTTTCTCTCACCAACCATTATAAGTTTTAAAATGATTATATAAAAATATATTGACCATATCTGAGTTTTGGAAAATAATATTGAGTTGATCTTGGAATATTAATAATATCAAAATATTATTCCTCCATTACCCTGGGTACAACTGACTTAAGAATGCTGCCTTGAATCATGGGCATAATTGGTTTCCTCCAGTCTCACTTTGATGTAAATAACATTAGCAATTTTCCACTCATTTTGCATTGATCCTTCTCGGCGGAATTGCGCCCCAGGAAGCAGCTGGAAATTGAACATCTTAAAACCGAAGATGTGAAGTTTGCATTTCATTCAAATTGTGGGAAAAACGGCACCGGCTGAAAGATGCCACGTTATTGGGATTGATTCTGTCCCTGCTGCCAGCAATTTTCTGTCCAACAGAAACAAGAGCACAAAATGACATACATCAACATGCATGTGCGTCGCATTTGATGCAATGCAGAGTCAAACAGCTGCACTATAAATCTGCCTTGTGCCACTCAATGATACTCATCACTGTTTACTTTCAAAACTGCTGTTTTCATAAAGCTGCTGCTCTTTACCAATTCGACATTTGCTGAGTGATTGTTGTGTTCCTGTGTCACTCGGTGTGACCTTCAGCACACTGATTTGAGAATTTATTGTTTCAGCTTGCTCCCAAAGTCCAGAATATCGTATATAATGAATGGCTTGTGAGACAAAGCAACTCTGATGGAGTTTATGTTTCACTAAATGTGCTCACGGTGCTGCAAAACACGATAAAGAACAACAGTTGATGCAAATGGCTACGGCAGGATTTAGTGTGCAAAAAATGAGTTTGCAGCAATAAATGTGCATTGAAATAATCAGCGTTCATCACACTCTAATACAGTGGTACCTTAAAGATTAAATCAATTTGGTTAATCAATTATAATGGCAGCCTCTTTCTTCTTGCATAAGACAGACAGCTCATAAATCACTAACAGGTTGTGCCACTGCAAACAAAGACAAGCTGGAATGCCACAAAGAGCAGCATTGGAAAGCATATCTGATTATTTTTAGATCAGAAGACGATAAAGCACACATTTGTCTCTGAAAGTCAGCTGTTTGAAGGTAACTAAAGCAACTTTTTACACATGGAGCAAAATAATCTATAGCTCCCACGCACAAGTCTTCCTGTCTGCCTTTTGGCTGATCGCATCACACTGCTAAATCCACAAGCCGGTTAAACCCTGCTATGGCGTATTATGGCATTATAAAAATACCCCAAGCACACTAAAGATTAGATGGGGTGAATAAAGTTAAGATGCCAGAGGTCTATTTTGATTACACACCCGTTCTAGCATGTGAAATTTCACCCTGTAGCTTGGTAAGACTGTATGTACAGTGCTGTCGCAGCATACCTGCTCAGAGATGAAGCCACATTTGGGTTTTAATAACATTATCATCAGGGTCTCTGTGCTGCTGGATGCCAGATGCTCGTTACAGCCTGGAACTGCTGCAGCTTGTATATAAACAATACCAGAAGCACAGAGGACGCAGTCCCCTGAGTTTTCAAAAGTGCAAAGAATCTGAGACCTAAAGATTTGCAAAACCAACACCAGTGGAGCAGGCAGAATTTAGAAAACTTAATAATTGGGTCATTCGGACCCAGCTGTGTCACAGAGATTAAACCGTTCTTTAGAAACATTTTCCACACAGCAAATTATGGTACAGAATGCTTGTAATCAGATCAATAGGTTGGAATTATTACACTGTACAGATGCTATTATTACACCACATTACAGAGCCAAACTTGAGCAAGCAGAATTGCCCTGGCAGCCTTCTGTGACAGAGTGATTTATGTCGTTTTCAGCTCAGTGTAGTCAAATGTAAATGAAAGTTCCAGGGTTAGACCGTTCCCATGTGGGCGTCATTTTCATCTAGAAAACACAGAAAAACGAAACCTGAGAGGATCTGGTTCAAATGCTATGAATCTATTTGCTTCTTATTGTCAAAACAATCACATTGAGAAAGTGATGACTAGGAAAAAATGACTCATCTATTCATGTTTCCAAAAAGCACAGCAAGTTATTCCCTGAGACGTTTTGTCAGAGGTCGGTAAACACAGTTACTAGCATCACAGAATGATAATACAGCATTCAGCAACATTACGTTACATAACACAGTGAGAGACGTAATTTTCATAAGAACCTTTTCTGTCATCAAGATGCTGTTCCAAACAGGAAGAGTCAAGGTCAAATGTTTTCTTTCTTCTTCTTCTGCCTTTTCATATCTGCCTTGGGGGGTACCGCAGGGTTCGATACTGGGACCCCTGTTGTTCTCAATTTACATTCTTCCATTGAGTGACATTTTGCGGAAGTATGGAACTGGCTTCCACCTTTACGCTGACGACTGCCAATTATACCTACCTTTGGATGGTACTGGAGACTGCACAATCAAAAATTTCGTGGATTGTTTGGCTGATTTCAAGGCATGGATGGCCGAGAACTTCTTGTATCTTAATGAAAATAAAACAGAGGCGGTGTTGTTTGGACCAAATAGTCACTTTCACTCTTCCAAGGTAGACTGTGCTGAATTTAACTCCTACCTGAATGCTTCTGCAGTCAATCTTGGCGTGAAGATCGAAAATGCTTTTTGCTTTGATGCTCACATCAGTGCCGTGGTTTCTTCTTCTTTTTATCATTTGAGACGTTTGGCTAAAGTGAAGTCATTTTTAACTAGACGTGATCTTGAGATTGTTATTCATGCCTTCGTTACCTTGACTACTGTAACGCTGTTTTATTTGGTGTAAGTCAGGGTACTGTAGCTCGCTTGCAGCTTGTTCAGAATGCTGCAGCAAGATTTTTGGAAGGCAAGAGAAAGTATGAACACATAACTCCAATTCTGGCTGCTCTGCACTGGCTACCTGTCAGTTTTAGAATTCGTTTTAAACTTCTTTCAATGGTGTTTAAGGCAATGAATGGGTTGGCCCCTGCCTATCTGTCAGATGTGTTGCAGCCACACATTCCTGGTTAGGCACTCCGCTCCGAGAACCAATTGCTTTTTTGTTGGTTTAATTGTCCCTGCTGGTTTTATCTGTTTTATTTTAATTGTATAGCACTTTGGTGGCTTGTTTTATGCCTGTAAGTTGCTTTATAAATAAAGGCTGATTGATTGATTGATTGATTGATTGATTGATTGATTGATTGATTGATTGATTGATTGATTGATTGATTGGTTGGTTGGTTGGTTGGTTGGTTGGTTGGTTGGTTGATTGATTGATTGATTGATTGATTGATTGATTGATTGATTGATTGATTGATTGATTGATTGATTGATTGATTGATTGATTGATTGGTTGTTTTTATACATCAGATTTAAAAATAAGTTGACCATGATGCTGTAAAAACAAGTGAACATTTAGAGCCATGCAACAAAGTAGTGGGAGTTAATAAAATATGGAACAATAGAAGATAAAAACTAATAATTATATTATATTACATTTAAAATATACTTCATTTGTGAATGTCACTTTCTTTGTATGAAACAAAAGGTAAAAATAAAAAAAATATTCAACACTCAACAAAAGATATGGTTTAATTTTATTGTGCTAGAACTCTCACAAGATGACTTGAGTCAAAGCTAAATTATTCTGAATTGTTCTGACAGCGATGAACAAAAGGTTTACTTATCTTTCTAAAATAACTTCAGCAAAAACGATTCTATGACTCTTAGCAATACAGGTGCTGGTCATAAAATTAGATTATCATGACAAAGTTGATTTATTTCAGTAATTCCATTCAAAAAGTGAAACTTGTATATTAGATCCATTCATTACACACAGACTGATGTATTTCAAATGTTTATTTCTTTAAGGTTGATGATTATAACTGACAACTAATGAAAATCCCAAATTCAGTATCTCAGAATATTAGAATATCAATTAATACCAATGCAAAAAAAAAGGATTTTTAGAAATGTTGGCCAACTGAAACGTATTAACATGAAAGGTATGAGCATGGACAGCACTCAGTATTTTGTTGGGGCTCCTTTGGCCTGGATTACTGCAGCAATGCAGCGTGGCATGGAGTCCATCAGTCTGTGGCACTGCTCAGCTGCTATGAGAGCCATGTTGCTCTGATAGCGGCCTTCAGCTCTTCTGAATTGTTGGGTCTGGCGTATTGCATCTTCCTCTTCACAATAGCCCATAGATGTTCTATGGAGTTAAGGTCAGGTGAGTTTGCTGGCCAATCAAGAACAGGGATACCATGGTCCTTAAACCAGGTACTGGTAGCTTTGGCACTGTGTGCAGGAGCCAAGCCCTGCATCTCCATAAAGTTGGTCAACAGCTGGAAGCATGAAGTGCTCTAAAACTTCCTGGTAGACGGCTGTGTTGACCTTGGACCTCAGAAAACACAATGGACCAACACCAGCAGATGACATGGCACCTTAAACCATCACTGATATGGAAACTTTACACTGGACCTCAAACAACGTGGATTCTGTGCCTCTCCTCTCTTCCTCCAGACTCCAAAGGCCCTTTTTGTCTTTAGCCCAGGTGAGACGCTTCAGGTTAAAACTCTGCTCCACACTGATTTAGAATCAGCCACAGCTGACTGCTATAGATCTGCAGGGTTACGTTGTCTGTACCGTACTACGTGGCTGCACTGCACTGGACTCCAGCTGAGTCTCGGCTGCACCTCCACCTGGCTCAGCCACTCACCTGCCAATATGACATGTTAGGGCTTGGAGTCGCTCGCCTCCTTGAAAAAACGTCCTCCTCCTTCTTTTTTCTAATGATCGCGGTGGACAGGAAATCTTCCAGCCTGCTGCTGCTTCTGAGTCTGCTTGTTCTCCTGAGCGGTAAGTCTGCTTTGTGTGTGTGCTCGTGCGAGTGTGCAGGTGCTTGTTAATGACTCATTTTTCCAACTAAGAAACTCCAACAGTGCACGCGGGGGTGGTGGTGGTGGGGGGGTGGGGTGGGGGGTTGAGGGGGTTGCTGCCAATCACTGCCTCAGTGCCGCCTCCAGGCGATGCCTTTTTTCAAAGTTTTTTTCTAACAGGAAGTGTGGGTGAAGTTAGACTCCACCCATGGTGTTACTCACCCTTTAATAAACAGAAATCTTTGTACACACAATACATTATTCATCATTACGTATGAGCTCGCAGCTCGGAATTCCGAGTTCATTGCGTCATTTCCGGTTAACCTATCCTGAAAAAACGAGTTCCGAGGACAACTGGAACGCACCATCAGCTTTGCCAGGGACCTCAATGGAGCAGGGACTAAAAATTGGGGAGAAAGTAGAGGGAAAATACTGAACCGTGCTCTTGGAAACTGTGGTCGGCTGAGCTGCACCAGTCCCAGTTACTCTGAGTAGTGCCCTTCGAAAACGGACTCTTCAAGTGGATTAGCACAACACAGCACAACATACAAAAGAAACACAAATCACGTCACATCCTGTCTTCTGGGTGTGAGTGGAGCCTCCTGGTGGTCTGCCACAGAAAGAGCTAAACCTGTCTGGACTTGACTGTACATTACAAAGCGTTTTACAGGCATCAAGAGACAATCTCAGGAAATACATTAAATTTATAATGAATCCTAGAAGAACTCATTTGTGCTGTAATTGTGAAAATAATAAAAAACTATGATCATCAATTTCAATTGGACTTGTTATTGTTTGTTTGCTTCAACCTGCAGCAGCTTGTGTAACAAGCCAAATAATAGAGAATAGATTAATCCATTTTTAGTCTGTCAACAGTCAAATGTGCCATTGTTGTTATTGGCTCCATTTATGAGCTTTGCCATAAGCCGACACTGATTTTCATAAAACAACAATAAAGAACATCCAGCCAGAACCCAGTTTTAACAGCATCAATGCTGATCAGATTAAAAGCCGATGATTTGATTTGATGGCTGATGTTAAGGGTTTATTACCTTTCAGGTAATTTCTTATATTTTGGTATGCAGTCCACGTCCTGTGCTGTTTAACACCTGAGTGCTGAAGCTGCTCGCAGTTGACAAAGCAAGTCACCCTTTTCATTAGAGAAACCACTCGAGCTAATCATAGAGTGCTCTCATGGAGTGATTATGTCAGAAACATGAGGTGTCCTTGTGACGTCAAGGCATTGTGTTTGAAAATGGACAGCTGCAGTAACTTCAGCAGACGTACAATTATGATAGAGGTCGTTTTTGTCATTAGCAGCGTGGAGCCAAACCTTATCATCCTGGCACTGAAAGTGGTGGCTCCATAAAACGGGTTCAGAGCCAACAGGCAATCATGTCCTTTAAGTCCGTTAAACATTAACCACCGAGCGGAGCCTGTGGTTGTCTTTTTGTGACAGTCTTAGATTAAATAGACTGAGCACCTTCCTGGTTAGCATTTGTTATTTGGCCAAAGGCAGTTGGATGAGGTCGTGAGAAATTATCTCCTGATGCAACAGCCTCCACTGGTCTGTACAACCTCCCAGACCCCCATCAGAATTCAGCTCACTCAATAGTTTACAACCAAGGTCTTATCTGGGCTCCCAAAAGGAAAGCTTTTGTGGCTGAGCTTGGGATTTACAACAGTCAAGAGATCACAGTCAGCTTCACCAGAAACAGACTTTTCATCAGGATTTCTTATGTTTACCTTTCCTCAATCAGAAGCACAAACTATATGTACAATAAATACAGTATACTTGTTCATGCTGGCTGCACCTTGGTCATGCAATAATCTGCAAAGTCGTTAAAACTGACAATTTATTCCCATGAGTGAATTTTAAACAGTTAAACTGAAGAGTGCAAAGACTATTTATAAACCTACTTTAAATTATTTGATCAAGTTTTAATCTTATGCTCTGTTTTTGTATGTTTATGCATCCTTTACAATGGTGTGCCTCTTGGCCAGGTCTATCCATCCACCCATTTTCTATACCCGCTTATCCACGCAGGGTCACAAGGGGCTGGTGCCTATCTCCAGCAGTCTACGGGCATGCAGGCGGGGTACACCCTGGAAAGGTTGCCAGTCTATTGTAGGGCAACACAGAGACACACAGGACAAACATACACACACACACCAATCAATTTGACAGTCATATATTTGGACTGTGGGAGGATTACCTGGAGAGAGCCCAAGCGTGCACAGGGAGAACATGCAAGCTCCATGAAGAGAGACCCCAGGCTGGGATGCAAACCCAGGACCTCCTTGCTGCAAGGCAACGGCTCTAACCGTTATCACTTGGTTCTTTCTTTAACACAGATCAAGAGTGGTTTTTACCTTTTTTTGCTGACGTTTCGATCGCAAACCGCCATCTTCCTCAGAGCTACGTCGCGGTTCCGAGAGGAAGATCGCAGTTTGCAATCGAAACGTCAGCAAAAAAAGGGTTAAAACAACTCTTGATCTGTGTTAAAGAAAGAACCAAGTGATAATTGTTAGAAAGAACACACAGAATGAATGCTCAAAGATGTTTAAAACAGGTCTAACCACTGCACCACTGTGCAGCCCTCTTGGACAGGTCTTCCCCTGCAAGAGACTTTATCTCAAGAGACTGTCTGGTAAAAGGTTAAGAAAGGTTAAGTAAAGAAATAAAAAACTGCAGTCACTGGTCACAGCCCTGTTCAGTTGTAGCTAATCAGTCCTAAACCATGGTGGCAGATCCATGCATTTAGATGACTCGCTTCAGTTCAAACTGAGAATCAGAATGGGAAAAAAATAAGATTTAAGAAACTTTGAACAAGACATAAAAGTTCACGCCAGACAAGCTGGTCTGGTCTAATGGAATTTTCACTCAGCAATTTCTAGGGTTTATAAAAATGGTCACAAAATGAGAAAACATCCAGAGAGCAGCAGTTGTGTGAATATGGCAGAAGTCTGAGGAGAATGGACAGGTTGCATCTACAGTAGGTGGTAGAAAGATGACAGTAGCTCAAATGACCACTGGTTACAACCAGGATCTATAGCAGTGGTTCCCAAAGTTGGGGTCAGGACTCCACTGTGGGTCACCTAGAACTACACAGGGTTTTTTAGGTGATTTCCAGAATTTGGGGGAAAAAAATGGAAAAACTATTGCTGAAGCTATAATTCTTACAAAATTAATTAATTTGTCCTAAATGGATAGAAGTGAATTTGAGCTGAAGAGTTTTTCCTTTTGCCCTAAATTATTTACCTTTTAAAGCATGTTTGTATTGTCAAATCAGAGATATCTGGGGTCACATGTCTTACTATTGCTAAATCTTGTGGATCTGAAGCTGAAAAGTTTGAGACAAATTTTTTCTGGAATGTAAGGTGAATCCTAGCCTGTAAAAATGATTCTTGTTTGAAAAAGCTCTGATCAGGCAAAAACGTCTGGGAGGGAAAAGAGCAATTCTTGGCTTGCAGCACACGTGAACTTTTATCCCATTATAGCAGGAAGAAACCAAAAACTTGCATTTCTTGTATGTTTGTCTTCAAGTTTACCCAAGCAAGCGGCACATGATGATGAAGGCATCCTTCTGGCTCTTGGCCGTGCTTTAGCTCCAGCATCATCAGCCACAACAAGCCAACAGTGGCTCAGTCTGTGGATGCCAAGCAGCTGCTGCTCCAGGAGTCAAAACAAGCGTGACCAGACCTGAAAGCAAGTGTTCCAAACAGAGTGAAGGCTTCTTTCTGTTTGTGCTCACACACGGCCAACGTGAGTGAGAATTACAATGAAGTGGGTTGACAGAGTGCAGGTAAACAGCAGACTAATAAAAGCTGAATACTGACTCCACGAGTCAGTCTGGACGGAGATGCAGCGCCTCGAGGCTAAGCCGTCCCTGATCCTTGTGACTCTGTGATACTTCATGACAATTCCCCTCAAGTAGATGTGGCTGCATACAAGCCAGAGCAAAACAAAACAAAAACAACTGTGTTCTGGTTTGTGACCTTTGACTAATCTTACAGCGAGGCCACCAGTTAAATTCAGGTGAGAAGGCCAGTTTTACCCAGCGATGCAAATGTCTGTCTAGTGTTTCCTGGTCCCGACAAGTCCTGAGATTTGTGTCCAAACATGCTGCAGGCAACAAATTCAAAGTTGTTGATAAATTTAATTTGTTTAAGAGTTTAAATTTGACATTTTTCCAATTAAATTATACTCTGAAGGTGTTTTGGGAAATGAATATGTCATGCACATTCCTGCTTTATTTGTTTATTCTATTTTTTTTACAAAAACAGACTTGCTTTTGCTCATGGACAGGTGTTTTCTCTAGCTCCCAGGACAAAACTCTTATTTGTTGTGCTGTGTGTTCCCATTTTGTCCCACAATTTGACAGAGAACAACAGCCTGTAGAGAGATATAGGAAGTTGTTCTTTTAAGGATCATATCAGCCAGTTCCTTCAGTTTCAGGACTGGCCTCAGATCAGATCGAAGCCTCTGAATCTTTACGACATATGACAGAAGAGGAAGAGATAACAGATATCAATGTCTTGTTCTCACAACTGTCCAACAGTGTTTCATTCAGGAAAATACGCAAATCTACGAGCTGAAGCTCCCGCATTTTCAGCTTATTCATAAAAAGATTTGAATCATTAAAATTCTTCCTTCAAAGATTCATCCTGATCATTAAACCCAAATTTATAAAAATCATCTCCTGGATTTAATTCATCATTTCTTGTCACTTTGCCATATTAGCTTCTCCAGTAATTTCTCATAGTTTCTTCTTTAAGAGGTGGGGGAATACTGGCTTGCCTCTCTGTTATTATTCCAATTTCCTGTTTCCTCTTCTTCAACGTTCATTCACATTCTCTGCTCAAATGTCAAACGACAGCTGCCGGTGTCTTGCCACTGCAGCCTGAACCCATAAATCTGTGCTAATTCTCCACCTCTCTTCCATAGTATATAAATCTTGCTCACTAAACCACTGGTTCCTTTGATGAATGGGCACGAGAAGGCAGAAGGAGACAGAGCAATCCACCCAAACGCAGACAGCAGAACTGCAGCCGTGTTGAAGGAAGCAGCGGAATTTCAATCCATTTATTTAAGGCTTATCAACTAGTTTTCTGCTGAGATTCCTTTTAGAGGGAGAAGTTGCATTTTTTTTTTTTTTATCAGTCCATCCGACCATTATCCGGTCCATTATCGATGGTCGGGCTGTGGAGGTAACGGATCCAGAAGAGAAACCCAGACATCCCTCTCCCCAGTGACACTCAGTTCCTCCTGAGGGATCTCACAACATTCCCAGCAAGGTGGATAATCCTTCCTGTGGTGTTACCTGAGATTCAAATTCTCAAACATGAAAAATATTGTCTGATCAGATCTATTGCACTAGCATCGTTTAAAGCACATTTGCTGAGGTGTTTAATGTGGACTCCGATTAATCTGCTTCTATTATACGGGTCACATTTCAGTAGTGTTGGCCTGCAGGTTCCAGACGTGACTTTAGTTACTTACTCTCATTATCCTATGCCTGTGCTAGGATGCCTGCGTGCCATTGTGTCATGTGACTCTACATGTTTCTCTACAAAGTTGTTTGATTCTGGCACCTTACTGGGCATAGAGCTGATCAAAGGACTTGGACTTGGTCTACTGTTGCAGACACTAATGCTTCTGTGGACCCAGACCCTGAGTTTGTTGCAGTGTTCTCTACAACTATGACTGCAATATCACCAGCAGATTTCCCTTCTGCATCTGGCTCCTGCCCAGAGCGCTCTTCCTTATGTGACAGTGTGTGTCCTGTCACTGGATCCCGATTGATCATGCGCCTGGGCTGCTTGGCCACAGGGATATCCCTTTGGCTGACTGGTTAACGTGCGTGACTCTCACCCAGGGGGTCTGAGGTTCAAGTCCCGTCCGGGCCCTCGCTTGTCCACCTTGCCACACTTACATTTGCAAAGTACTGATAAAAATGTAGTTCCTGCAGAGGTTCCATCAGTACCGTTTCCCTCTCAGCCATAACAGTGGTGATTGATGTTGTTGGTCCTTTTTAAACTGCTGTTTGGGACAGCAAATATGCAATCACACTGGTAGATTACCACAGTTAATGGCCATCTTCAGTTACTGCTGAGAAACTTCAGTTTTTAGCAGGTTTGGAAACCCTCGTACTTTTGTGTCTAAAAATGGAAGCAAGTGTGTTACAGAAACAACACGGAAGCCTTCAGAGCTGTATTGGTATTATTGGTTATCTAACTCCAACTTCACACAGGAGGCATCAGCGGTGCAGAACGGCAGCAGAACAGTTTGCTTTGGTGCTTCACTGCGCATCAATCCACACCGGGAGAGCCTCAGTTGTGGAGCGGCTTCTTCTCTGTCCTCCTCGCCGGACTCGCAAGATCACAAAATCTCTCGAGACTTCAAAGGTCGCAGTTTGTTAATACCGTCCGCCATTAAACCAAAAAGAAGAAGAATGAAATCACATTTGACATCGCCGTTTGATGTCATATATAATGCTTTTCCTCTTCACCGCCTGGATTAAAGCCATGAAAAACACACCGTTGCACTTCTCAAAAGATGCTGGGAGTAAATAAACCATAGGTCACATGTTTTGATGTAATGTACATAGATATGAAATCACATCGCTGCTAGGGGTGGGAATTGATACGATATTTACAATTCCGGTTCCATTTTCAATTTTGTTTAACGATTTGATTCTTTAGCAATTTTCTTATTGATTGATAAAAGGAGAACAAACAGGTCAACTAGCTTATGACTGTGTTTTATATCTTAGATTATATCTTAGATTTGAACAAGATACAAGTTTAGAAGTAACATGACCTTGTTCTCCTTTATGCTCCTTGTGAAGGCAGAGTCATCTTCTTGTACGATGTGTTGCTGTAGCTTTTGAAGGATGGGAAAAATCTCCCCACAGGTTGGACTCTAGTAGCTGGGGACTGCTAGTGCTGATGTGTGTGTGTGTATGCGTGTGTATATATATATATATATATATATATATATATATATATATATATATATATATATATAAGGCAATGGCGCTAACATGGTAGGCTACTGCTACTGCTACTGCTACTGCTGCTGCTGCGTTGAAATTCACTAGTCCAGAGCAGGTCAAAAGCACATTTATTCAAAGATAGAACCCAATCCTATCCTTAGAGGTGCGGCAAGCTGCTTCTGGGACACGCCTGAAAATTTCCACATGGCGGCCAGTTTGAATCAACCCCTAATGGATTCTATTTGAAGCAGGAAAGTCTTAGGGCCAATCCCAGTACTCGTGCTGCACCCTTCTGGAGGTGTGCACTAAGTGTGACGAATTGGGCCCCGGCGGGCCAGTTTTAATATATATTTGATCTCGTAGGCCAAATATAAATAGACAGCAGGGCCTGAGTTTGACACCTGTGTTATAGAAGGATGATGACTCTTTACTAATAATTTCTTCACACAGCTTCTGGATTTACTTTTTGGTAAATAAATAACAACCTGATGCAATATGTGCTGTTGCTCATCTCAGACCTCAACACACCTAGAGGACTTTTGTGCAACCTTAGAACTGAACTCACTGTTTGTTTTCCTGCATTGTAATGCAATAAAAGCTAACAACAGCAGCTGCAAGAAAAGTATTATATATTAATTTCTGCACAAATCTCCATTTATAGACAGTGTGTCTTACCGTGGACTGATGAACATCAAGGCTTTTGGAGATACTTTTATAACCCTTTCCAGCTTTGTGCAAGTCAACAATTCTTAATCGTAGGTCTTCTGAGAGCTCTTTTGTGTGAGGCATCGTTCACGTCAGGCAATGCTCCTTGAGAAAAGCAAACTCAAAACTGGTGTGTGTGTGTTTTATAGGGCAGGACAGCTTTAACCAACACCTCCAACACCTCTCATCTCATGGACTCCAGTTGACTGACACATTACTCCACTTAGCTCTTGGAGATGTCATTAGTCTAAGGGTTCACATACTTTTTCCACCTCCACTGTGAATGTTTACATGGTGTGTTCAATAAAAACATGGAAACATATAATTATTTGTGTGTTATTAGTTTAAGCAGACTGTGATTGTCTATTGTGACTAAGATCAGATCACATTTATGACGAAGTTGTGCAGAAATCCATATAATTCACATACTTTTTCTTGCATCTGTATAAGTAATTCACTGTTTTTAAGTAAGTTGCTTAGTGAAAGGGCACGAGCAGCAAGTCAATTGCAGCTGATTCATTAAAACCAGTTCCTTTACAAGACTCAGTTGATCTTCATGTCAACACATTTGACTTTTGTCTTCCTTTTTTTTCTTCACTGGGAAATACAATCATAATTGATCTCTCTGCTTTGCTGGTTGCAAGAAAGAAACACCCCACAGGCCTGTCAAGTACCAGAAACTCTCCTTCAAACAGACGTCTCGAAGACACAGTCCCTTGGCATAGTCTGGACATTTGTTCATCACTTTCAGCACAAAATGAAAGTGCAAC
Source organism: Aphyosemion australe (assembly GCA_006937985.1). Lineage (NCBI taxonomy): Eukaryota > Metazoa > Chordata > Actinopteri > Cyprinodontiformes > Nothobranchiidae > Aphyosemion > Aphyosemion australe. The sequence continues at coordinate 2,292,083 of SSNS01000016.1, read as the reverse complement.
AGAAGATATTAGTCATTATAACAAGTCTGTCATTGCACCTCCCTGTTGCAGCTCTCACTATCAGCTCCACTTCACAGGTGAGGATACAAATGGAAGTCAGTCTGAAGCTGGCAGATCAGAGAGACACTGTTGTTTGAGCTGGGATGATAAAATGACAGAGGATAAACCACCATTTTAAACATCTAGAGTAAGAAAACTCTATGGTCAATATTTAAAGTCACAATCTGAATTATAGCATCTCCAAGGTAGGGTTTAAAGGTAGCGGAAAGGAAAGCATTGATTCCCAGGTTGGTATAAAATAAAAAGTTTTGTGTGCACAATACGCATTTAAATCAGTATAACCAAACAGAATGAGACATTTATTTATTTTTCCATCTTTGCCATCTGCATTCTTGGAAAAAGCTGTTCAAGCAAGCTTGCAGGGAACCCCCACAATTCTGTCTTTGCTGAGGTTGTGAGGTTAGCAAGATTTTATTTGTAAAAATTACACTTATAAAATCCCAATAACACACCCTACATTATAATCAGAACTCCATATAAAAGTTATAACTCTGAATGTCTGTATAAAGTTAGTAAATGATCACATTTAATGTGTTTATGCGTGTAGGAGTTGGGGTTGGGGGTCCTGGCTTGTCTTGGACACGGGCAAGGGGGTCCTCAAAGAAAACATTTTGGGAACCCCTGCTGTAGAATATGGTACAACACCGCTTGTGACAGACACAGGAGCAGACACGCAGCTCAGCTGAGGTTAGACTTTCCAGAATCGTCGAACCGAACCTCCTCCCAATCAAACTGGCATTTGAAGGGTTAAAATCCTTAAAATGAGTGATATTTTTATAGGTTTGAGCAGGGCTGAAGTTGTTTAACAGCTCTATAAAAAAAGCAAAAAAACAAATATCAATATATACATTTTAATAGCCACTTTTACGAGCGGGCGTTTTTGTCCTCTAATGACTCAAGAGTATGGTAAATTAAAGTGAAGCCTGAGGGTTAAAATCTGATAGACCCATAAGATCAATTCTGAGTCTCTGAATGGAAAAAAATAAAGGACCATAAACTAGAAGCAGACGCCCAAATTAAAATCCAGGGCACCTATAATTCAGATTTCCTACCTGAGATGATGGATGGTTGTATGAATGTCTGGTTAAACAAATGCTTTTCATCCTTTTCTTAAGTAGGTTAGTGGGGGATTGATACTTTAACTAAATAAAATTGAATAATTTGAAAATACATCCAATAAAATACTTGTTAAAAATCTGAAACAGAAAGGATGTCATTTTCACCTTTCAGTGGAAAGGCAGTGCTGTGTATGGTAGGGATTTGCTTCACTAGATTCTTTAACACCTCATGTGAAAAGACTCACAGTCATCTATGTTGGAGGGGATGTGGATTTTAGTTAGGAAACCATTATTATGTGTTCTGGGATTGTAAAAAATAGAGATCTGTTGGAGAGAGATTCACGAGGCAGTACGAGCCAGGGCCACAGTTTTCCACAAATAAATGGGGATGAAAACAAACTTGTTCTGGCAAAGAAAAAGAGTTGAGCAAAAACTGGCTGAAGTCATTCTAACCCATAAGATTTAACAGCAGAAAGTTATAAAATAGAAAGGGCTACCTTCTGAAGATGGCCACCTTTGAAACCTTTGAGATCAGTGAAACTCGTTGGTTTTCATTTGTACACGTGTAATGGATCTATTTGTAGTTCGTATTTTTCTGAACACTGGGACCATTATCATGTCCTCTTTGGTATGTGTAGTTTATTTTAACCTTTCAATGAAGAAATATAATGAAGAAAATGTGCACAGATAGATGTAAATATGCAAAATATCACCACCATATTCCACAAATCTTGTGAAATGGACTCTTTTCACCTGCCATTTCAGTCTTGTGTGTTTTGTAGGCATGATGTAGAGATGTGGGCTGCAGGAGCAGACACCATGAAAGGTGGCGATTTGGGCAAAATATGTGATTTTTTTGCCCGTTCCGGTGGCGCTCTAGAATGGCCCGTGTCCCACCCCCCTTCTGCACACGGCTGTAATTCATGCCACCCTGCTACGCCTTCCGAGACAGGTTCAGTAAATCTCTCACCAGTTTTACTGTTTAAACTCTAACTCCTAGTTTATCTCAGCCCATCCTTCCTGCCTGGCAGGCTGTGGAGGCTCATTGTAAACACCAAGCAAATTGCTGAGTGGTCCTGTGAAGGTGTGGAACTTGGTTAATGTGCATTAATGCATATGTTGACGCCTTACAAGCCCAGTGACCATGCTGTCTGTGTAAGCCGTGAGTGAAGAAGGCATCTGCAGCAGTAATCTGATTATCCTGACACTAAGTGAAGGGCATGCAGTGATTATGAGGGTTAAGTACTGCATTCCATTAGTGGTTTAACACTTATCATCACACTTTATTATATATAATTATCTTGATATCATCTGAAAAGAAAAACACATTAAGAAACCCTAACTGTTCTCTAGGAGCTTTGGCTGCATCCCTGCAGCCTCAGCTCTTCACAGGCATGCACTAACAGGTTGCCCAGCAGCAGGAGGAGATGAAGATCAAGCTGAATGTTTATTTATCTGCGCATGATCGGTGCTTGAGATGTGTGAGCGTGTGAGAGGTGGGGGTTTACTTGGGAAATAATGACAAGAAATTGGCAGTAATTTATTCTCCAGCACTAGAAACACCCTTTTCCACAGAATGACAACCCATTCATGTCTGGATGTGGCCGTCTGCATGCATCAAGTGAGTGGAGAGCCTTAAGCGAAGAGCTGGCTGAGCTCTACCCAGGTGAGGGCCGTGTGTGGGTCGCTGTCACCTGCTCCCCATCACCCCCATTCCTCTCCAACGGATCTCACAACTGTTTCATGTCATTCATTAATGGATGCCCTGGGGCCAACAATAGCTCACCAAAGCCTTTTATTGCCGTCACTTCGCTCTCAGAACCGTCAAGGTCAAATCTACTTCCCTGTCGTTCACCTGTCACATTCAGCCAGCTGACATTTGTGTTAGAGGGAACAAGAGGGAATGTGTCTAAAAAAAGAGAAGGAGATGAAATGACAGATGAAACAAACAGATGAAATGACAGAGAAGGAGGAGGAAGGAAAATAATAAAATGTCAGGAGAGCTGCCATGTGAACAGATGTAGTCTGTTCTCTGTCCTTGATTAACTGTGATGAGTGTGGCTCCTGTGAGGATACAACAAGTAAGTAAAAGTATAGAACAATCTGTTTCCTCAGGAGCATTTTAATCAGAACATTGTTTGCTTAGAACTTATTAGTTTTCAAAGGCATTTGAAGACTTCTTAAGATTCTGTGAAGCCATAATAAAAAAAAACTTTGATCAGGCATTACTGATTTTTTAACTCCTATGATGAACTACATTAGGTAAGATGGGGCATTCACCATTCAGACAGCACATCCTAACAATTCTCTGATTTCAATTCATGATTTTTTTCCACCTCGGATCACTGTCAGCACACACACACACACCAGTGCTGCTGTCACAGCCTTCCACTCCTGCTTCCTCCTCTGCATGCCTGCTTGCAGAAGTGATCTCAGGTGTGTTTATGTCAAGCTCCAGCTGCTCCTAATACACAATCACCTAACCTATAAAGGCTGGTCTCAAACATCAGCACCTACCAGGATCTAGACTTACTATCCCTGCCAGTGGCATGCCAGCTGGGTTTCAACGTGCGAGTGGCTCACACAGTAGTTCACCAGCTTCTCCTTGTCACCACCTTATTCATCCTCTTGGACTTTACTCGTTGCTTGGGTGGTTTGATGGATGGACTAGGATCCAATTATTGAGAACGGGACGTTCCCAGTGGTTGGATGAAGTTTTTCCAGGATTGTATGTGTTAGAGGCAATTAAAATCATTACTTTTTTGACTAAACATTGAATTTATTGGTTGCCATTGGTGTGTAAAAAAGTAATTTGGGCAGTATGCTCCAGAAAAAAAAACTTCTCCCACTGGGTGAGTCACTAGCTACGTTTACATGCGCCAAATTTCTCCTATCCTATTCAAATCTTGGTTTATCGGAAATTCCAAATCCCTGTTTACATGGACACTAACTGGAATGATCCGATCATGCCGTAATGCATGCAGCATGGGTTGAGCATGCGCAGTTGTCTTTCCCTGAACAAAAATTGTAAACAAACGCCATCTTGTCTGCACGTCTTTTCAATTGCATTTTATTTGCTTATTCTCTAGCTTCAGTGAATTCCCGCTTCCTGCATCTTTAGATGCACTTGAGTGTATAACTCTGCATTTCTTGCCATTCAGTCATCGAGACGTTCAATAATATTGAGCTCCTGTAGTGTTTCTAGTAAAAAAATAGAGTCGGCAACAGTCCACTTCTGTTTACCTCCCGCCATGTTTTCGACTTTACCTGAGCTTCTGCAGAACAAAACTTGCACACATGCAGTGGGCATTATTTTACTCCAACAATCAGAATGGGTGTGTACATGGACTTCAATCGGAATGATGATCGGACAAAACCACCTCTCTCAATCTGAGTGAAATTTAATTCAGATCAGGCTGAATCGGATCAGAATATTCCGACATGACATGTTTATATGAAGAATTTTTGATCTGATAGGGCATTCATTCTGATTACTTGTGTCCATGTAAACGTAGCTACTGAGCACAGCAAAATCTTAATGAAATGTGAAGAGATTCTAAGATGTCCTAGGTGTTTTAATATTTGTTTTACACCTTGGGACTTGCACTTTAAATCTTAAGCTGACTACATTTTCAGGATAATGTTTAGTTTCTGTTCCGCTGGTACATTTAACAAATTTATCATGTTGGCCAGAAAAATCATTGACAATATGAATTTCACAATAAATGATCATTATTTGAAATCAGAAGAAACTATGAAAGAAAAGCTAAGTCTTTGCAACCATGGTGTAGAAACATTAGCAAAAAGTATATTTTTATGTCCACGTGAATTTGGGAGGAAAATGTTAAATAAATAAATTAAAGTATTTTGCAATCAGACCCATACGGAGCCAAAATGCTATAACCAGCTACTGCTCACTGTAACAGCATCCATGTAATAACAAGGAGCAATCACCTGTGACAAAGTAGTTGCTACGAACAGACTGATTGTTATAAATGCTCAACATTATGGAAATTAACTGTCTTTGGATTTTTAGGCTTCTGTTTTGCTTCCTCTCTCCTGAATCGTGCCATGTCTTCTTTGCAGGAATGGCATGCAATTATTTGAATGATGTACATAGACACAACAGAACAACATTATCATGATTTAATCATTTTTGCACTTGCAGAGTTACATATTTAGATCATTATCAATGCTTGGGATGGACCTTTGAATGTCCAAGCCTGTTTCTTTACCAGCGTATACAAGGAGAGAGCTCCTAGACTTTACAGAGAAGATGGATCAACAGTGAGAGGAGAATTGACTTTCACATATACTCTGTGTACATACATTAATGTATCAAGCTCAAAGTTTACATATACGTATATAGACCTGAAATTTCTCCACACACTCATACATATTTATATTCATATTTGTAGATTGCTTGAATCAGTACTACAGTGTACTGCTTGTTTGAATAGTTTTTTTATTCTATTGGTTTTAAACTTTTGCTACTTTTTACCTGTACTTGTACCTGTACTGTACTGTACTGTACCTTTTGCCATGACAATTCAAATTCCCCACTTGTGGGACTAATAAAGGATTATCTTATCTTATCTTAAAAATGCACTCAGTCTGAAGCAGGCCTCTCTGATCTCAGAAGGCTGTTTTTTTTTCATTATTATTCTTAAAGGAAAGGGGTTTGGTGTTGGATTTCTTTTTTACTGGCAGCAATAATCTAATTCAAAATGTTTACTGGTAACATTGGTCTGCAAGGTAAAGTCTGCAGACTAAAGATTAAACAAAAAACTATTTGTAGCATAACTGTTTCCCAGCTGCCCATGGGAAGTCTGTGAAATAACAAAGTAACTTGATATTTTGTTGCTAGTTTGGAAAAAGAAAACTGCAACCTGAATCATATTTTATGAAACTGCTTTTGTATTCCAGCTCTGTCATACTGGATTTTCCCTGTGCTGTCACTCACGTAAGACTGTTGTCTTCTTGCAACAACTCACCTCCCGCCTGATTTTAGTTCTTCCAAAAGGAGGATCTTTTGTGACGTGAATGTTTATGTTTTTCACATTGCATCATGGGATCTAGGTGGTAAGAAACAGCGTATTTTGCCTATAATTTGATCATTTTGAACTCTTGGAGGAGGAGTGAAGCAGATGGTTGATTCTTGCTGTGTGGTTGGTCGTTCGGCTCGTGGGAGGCTTGATGAAAAGTTTTATTGAAATTTCCTCCATAAAGGACCTCGAAATCCGAAAGAGATGACTGCGGGCGACCCGACTGTCTGGAGAAAGTCTGGATTTCTGCAGCAATGACAGTTTGTGAGGCTCATTTGTTCATGGTAAGTCCTTGTAACTATTTGTTAATAAGAGAAGATGTTTTTTAAAATATTCAGTTATAAATCCACTGAGTCATACAGTTTTAGCATTCTGATTCAGGTGTAACCTGCGATCGTTAAATAAATAAGAACACTGATTAATGAAGATTTAACTGGCATTGCAGTTGTCGTGAGGATTTATCCGTTTTCTTTGACAATCACCCACAGGCAGTGCTTAATTTGTAAATCAAACGTTACCGGAACGAAAGTAGTGATGTCGGACCAAAGTTCACTAAAGGCGGGCGTACACTGTGTGACTTTTTCACTTTTTTGAGCCGATTTTCCCCTCGTGCAAGAAGCTCGGGGCGAGTTTCGCGCTGAGCGTCGTGTAGTATACGAGAGGCGATTAACACCACATTACTAGCTACCAATCAGCAATCGTAAGCTCGCACGGATTTTGGCGTGTTTGATATTTTGCTCGTCCCTCGTGAGGGTGCCGCACTGTTGAAGCGGCGCTGCGAGCGTCTGTGACCCAAACAGTATCAGAACCGCAAACTTTCTTTGCCTCTCGGGGCTGGGCTGAGCAAAAAAAAAAAAAACATAGAAAAATGCCACGAGAAAATATATTTTTTCCGTTTGCCCCTCTGGGCTTAGCCAAAAAATAAATAAAAAAAAAAAACTTAGAGAAATGCCACAAGAAAAAAAAAATTTTCGTTGCCTTTCAGGGCTTCCGTACTCTTCTATTAAATGGCTGCACTATGTGGATGTGTGTTGTCACAGAAACGTAGCTGGCTCTTGATGGGATCAGTGTCACATTTAAGTGGCTGCTTGCAAAGCTTTGATTTATCATCAGTCTTTATTGTGAAAACTAGATAATCCTTCATTTTAACGTCTATTGTGTGTTGATAAAAGATCATCAAATACATTCTCATTTCTTAAAAACATGCTACTGATTGCAGGCATTAATATAATTGTAAACGTTTGCAATGCTGACAGTGTCTTCCTTTATTTTCACTGGACTAACATGGTTATTGTTGTGGTTGTAATCAAATAATTGTTCCCTCATTTGTTCTTCTTGGTTCATTATCCTTGCTCACTGCCGTTCGTGTCTTGTAGGTCCCATGACAAGCAGGCATGAGAGACTACTTCTCTGTGTAATTTCACAGTCGTAACAGAAGATAGTGCTTCTATTCTGGTCACAAACGTTTTAACTGCAGAGGAACAGAGAAAAACTCTGTTTATAGCTGTGTTTGAGGGTGTCATGCTGTTTCAAATGGGAGATTTTTTCTCTGTTCAGGCTGACTTCATCCCTTGTCTCATGAACGTCAGAAATGATGACTGGAGCAAAGCCGGGGGTGTGTGTGTTGGGGGGGGTGTCAAAGAATGGTATCAACCAGTGCATTTGAAAGTTGGTCAAACTGCTCACAGACAACAAACACCGTGGATGGGCAACAACTTTGGATGCGACTTGAAACGGCAAACCTACTCTGTGTTCATGACAGGCTGACAGCCAATTATCAGCCTCTTGTTTTTTGCCTTCTCATAATCCCATTCTCCATTCCAATTGTAGACTTTCAAAGGATACCATTTTTCCAGACAGCGATTTCTTCCAATATTTCATCTCCTGGTGTCTGTGTGTTTTTTAACAGCCAGTCAGATCCTCCCATGGGGTTACGGTCTTGCAAGCCTTGCAACTCCTGCCTACAAAGTAAAGAGGAATGCAGACGGGCTGGCGGCTGCCCTGGTGTGTGTGAGGATTGGAGATATTGCTCTGACCAATGCTGTGACATCTGCTGCCAGATGTGTGTGAATGTGTGCTATGGCTTGTGTTCAGGAGACTGCAGTTACACCTTCTGCACACTCTGCCTTGAGCTAGCACAGAACTGTTTCTTATTTTTTACAACCCAAGAAAATGGAACATCAGATGTGCAACGTAAGTCTAATTGTGGTAAAGCAGCTGTTGCACAAATGATTTTGTGTCTGCACTAACTAATTGAATGTTTTGTCATCTGTTTCAGAGGTTTGATGGCTCCAGAACAGATTTAATTGTGCATCAGAGAAGAAAACGTGACCAAAAGATGTTCTGATATTTGAATGATAAAATTCTGTTGCATGGCACTTGCCTATTTGAATCTTGGCATAAAGGCTGCAGTATTTTTAATATAAGTTTTTTTTTTGTTTAGTGAAAATATTAACAGCCGATTCAGGTTTACTATTTGTGTTTTATTCTTCCAATAATATGTGGCTAAAATACATTTACTTTACAAAATGACACAGGTCCACTATAACAATTTTAAAAGAAAGTCCTAATACCTCCTTTAAGATTCAATCACTTTAAAAGGAAACTAGTCAGTTTTGGCTTGTTTATAGCACCCCCTAGTGTTTGTTGGTGAAAGTGAAAGTAAAACTTATCTCCTCGCTGTGCGTTCATCTTTTTAACACCTTAATCTAACTGCTGAAATGTCTCCTCAGCCTTCGCTAGTGTCTACAGGAGCGGTTCATCACTAAATCAATCAAATCAGCTGTGTTCATGATCTAAAACATGCAAGAAGCAGACTGCAGAGCCAGGTATGTCAAGCTCATTTTTTTCTAAGTCCCAACAGACCGGACCAGCAACCCTGAAGTTGCAAGTGGAATATTCTGGCCACAGGGGGCGACAGAGGCTGGGTGGCCTTTCCTTAACACTGTAAAGGGTCATTTTAGCACATAGTGGCTCAAGAAAATTATTTAAAAATATGAAAAAGTTGCAACGTGTCCCTTTAAGCAATTGCTGGGTTTCACATGATGTAGCGTCCCCGCCTCTTCCCTGCCTCTCCTATTGAAGTCCACGTAAACAAATGCAGATACGGGTCAAGCAGGAGCTGCCTCTGCACAGATCCCTGTTTACTCTGTTGATTTGGCGTTAAAATGCTCAAATTCTGTGTTGTCTATGGTTGTTACAATTGCTCTAATCGGGACAAAGACCAACGTTTTTTTGGGGGTCCCGAAAGTAGTGCGCCACAAAGGATGTAATTAAAAAAAAAACTTACTGAAAGAAGATGGCTGAAGTGTATCATAATCTCCGGCTAAAAACAGGAGGAGTTGAAGCGGACAATGCTAAAGTTTGCAGCGATCACTTTCTAACAGGTAAGGGTTTACTAAATGTTTTATAGCATTTTATTGAACACAGTCATAAAAACAGCAGGTAAACAGTTTGATACTGTTTTCATGTGTCCGTACGGCAAATTTTCTCTTTCAGAGTGCTAATGTTAGCAGTTAGCTTAGTGTTGTAATGCGGCATTTATACCCTATAAAAACAAACTAAGGTACCAGAAATTTAGATTTAAATAGGCCTAATAAGTTATTTACAAGTAGATTCTAGCACATAAACATACTCGTTGTTATCAATAGCGATAGCATTATTATCATGAGCTAAATAGCACAACTCACTACTTACCTGAGCAAAAACAAGACGACTGTCATTTAGAGCTTCTCATGATCACTAAATGGTTTACCCAACCTGAAATAAAATAGTTGTCGGCTTCCAGCCTTTGGAATGTTTTCATTTGGTTTGCTAAGGTATGCAGCACGAAGTAGTTTGTTATGTCGATAGCTTCAACGCAGGGTAAATCCTCCAGAGAGTATGAAAACGCTGACTTTTTTAAAACTATATGAGTCGTAACCTACATGAAGATGTATTTTTTCGTAATATCACATCTGTGCCAGTCCATTTAATGCCTTACTATACTCGCTGTCCTCCATCGCGCTGTGTTTTGTACTGACGCAAAACACTTGCAACTTCCGGGTCACGTGAGTGAAACCCAGCAATTCTCCCAATGCTCAACAGTCTGATCAACTCTCCCTTATGCTTGGTTTTTCTGCCATCTCAAACCATTCTGGTCCACTAAGTCAGTTCCTCTGAGCTGGGAATCACTGTCTCACTTGTGCTTCACTTTCCTAACTACCTTGGCTCACACATATTTACAGAGATCAGTTACAATCCTGCAGTAAGGCAGCATGCTGTTTGACTCAGTTCAAATTCAGCTAAACCCTCATATTTTCTCAAGCATTGTGGATGATCTATTATGTGTTTTATGTCCACTTTATTGAAATGGTTGCAGTCATTTCTCAGTGCTTTTATGTAAACCCTGTGGTTCCTTTTAAGTAGACAATATCTGTTGTTAAGCTTGCATGAGAATATGTTAATAAATGTTTGTGTATCTTTTCAGAGTTCGCTTCAGTAAAGTCCATATTTCAAAGGTCTGTTCATTAACAGCTTGCCAGTGAATTATTTTTTCTACTTTCATCTTTTTTTATTGTTCAATAAATGTACAACAAATACACAATGTCTATACAACACATTTGTCCGATTTCACATTTGCTCCCATTAGTCATCTGATAAATTACTAAGCTTTAATCTCTACTCACCTCCAGAAACTACACAAAAACCCACAGACCGCTGAGTAATTAAAACACAACATTTACTTGTATGTAGTTGTACTTTGGATAAAATTACTTTTTACCAGTGTTAGTGGTGTTGGAGTACATCACTGTCTGGAGGCTACAAATACACACTTTCTTTTCAAAAACAGTTCCAACTAGCAAGGCATTTTATGTTGTGTGTTTTTTTTTCACTGCTGCAAAAGAAGCTCCTCAGATTTGTCAAAGCAAGTATTTCTTTTCTTCTATTTTCATTGACAAGTTTTATAGAGTGTCTGAAATCTCCAGACCTGCAGACTCAGGTTATGTGCATATAAGAACAGCGCTGCTCCTCCAAGGCAGAGCATGAGGCACATTTAGTTCCAGCCAAGCACATAATAGAAAAAATATAAAATACATTTTTTGTACACATCCAGAAAAGAATAGCGTTTTACTTAACAAACTAATGAAATTTAAAATATCACCTGATGCTTTGAAATGGTTCAGTTCATACCTGGAGGGTAGACAGCAGTGTGTTCGGGTTAATGGGGTCAGGTCAAGTTTATTGGCAAACAACATGGGTGTACCACAAGGATCCGTGCTTGGTCCATTACTGTTTACAATGTTCATAAATGACCTTCCGACGAGCTGCCCAGGCGTCAACTGCCAGATGTATGCTGATGACACCGTCATTTATGTGTCCTCAAAAACACCTAGCCTGGCGGGAGAGTGCCTGACGCAGGCTTTAGCCGGCATCTCAGAATGGCTGGAGTCATCCCACTTAACTCTTAATGTTAAAAAAACTGTGTCCATCTGCTTCTCCATGAGAAACAGGCCTGATCAGGAACTATTTCAGGTTAGGATTAAAAAGGAAATCATTGAAGTAATGAGCGATGTGAAGTACCTTGGGATTATCCTAGATAAACACTTAAAATTTGATATTCAGGTTAAGAACGTTTGTAAAAAGGTCAAAACGAATCTAAATTGCTTCCGTTTTATCAGAGGAAACCTGTCTCACCATACTGCTAAACTTTACATGCATGCAATGATCTTTTCTCATATATCATATTGTATTACGTCATGGTCACAGGCTTCCTCTACTACTCTAAAACCTATAGTTGTAATATACAAGCAAGCAATAAAAATTATGGACCAGAAACCATTGAAATGGCACCATTGTCGCATTTTAAGGAAACATGATCTTCTTACTTTCGAAAATTTTATTAATTTTAGCATTTTAAGACTCTTTTTTAAATGTCTAAATGATAACTTGTCTAAACTGTTCTCAGCTGTGGCCATCGGACGTCAGAGTTCTCTTAGAACAATCACTCGAGCTTTCACTTGTGGTGATTGTCTCGTTCCTAGGTGCAAGACTTCTTTTGGCCAGTCTGCTCTTTCTGTAAAGGGGGCCAAACTTTGGAATTCACTACCTACTGAGCTAAAACTAGAAACGGACAGTAAAGTTTTTAACACAGGACTCAAAAAATGGCTAAAGTCTAAACAACATTGTCCACATGAATAGTTTTAACTCTTATATTGCTGCGCACATTGCCTTTGGTGTAAAAGTTTAATTTTGTTGTCTTATTGTTGATTGTTGTGTATTGTATTTATATGTATTTTAATTTTTAGGAAAGGCGACTATGGACAAGTGTTGCAAATTAGCACTTGTGCTAACACACTAAACAATGCATCTGGTTTGTCCAATGTAATTGCTGTGTCCATATCAAATAAAGGTTTACTACTACACATCCAGAAAAAAACTCAGTGGGTTTTGTGCTTGGACCAACTGGGATCAGCATCTGCAGCATCCTCCTCAGGTCATTCTGTGAGCAAATTCCTGCTGAATTAATACCAACAGTTCAGCCTATAAAACTGTTTTCACCATTCCTCTTTATTAGAATCTAAACTTTTCCAGTTAAACTTTACTTTTAGGAGGTCATCTCCTTATCTAATGGACAACGGTCTATACAAAACATGTTTCTGAAGTTCTTTGCAGAAAATCCCTCTCACATGAAGCAATTTCAGCAGTTTTATTCTTGACAGTTTCAGTACCTTCCAGAATGAGCCACTTTAAAGGGATATTCCACCCAAAATTGAAATTTTGTCTGTTGATATATTTGCCAGAGTTAGATAAGTGGGAAAAATCTAGTTGTAACCAGCCCAGTCATTCTCCTGACCCAGCTGTACTCCTTTAGCTTTAGCTTAGCATAAAACACAGTAAGTGAATGGCTCCAACTAGCATTGTGAGTAAAAAAGTTCTTAAAATCACTCAGTAGTGATCCCAGTTCTGCTTGGTGACCTAAATAATCACACTGACTGCAAGTGAAAATAATTAGTGACATAAAGGAATCACAGGCGCCATTTTAGGCTTGGGGCTACTTTATGACAAAGCACAGCTGTAAGCCTTTGCTGAAAGCAGGTACAAGACATCCCCAAAGACACTGGTTTTCATAAAATGCATCATAAAATGTGTGTTAGGTGGCCAGTGGTTTATAACACATTCAGTGGTTAGAGTTTCAGACTGGTATGCTGTTTTGCATATGTTCGGTCACGGCAGTAACTTTTTTTCCTTCTTTTTTAGCTACACTTGCCAGTATTATGTTTTTAACCCTTTATTGGTAAACTGTTGTGGTGAGATGGTATTCCACCACCCTCCCCACTCTGTGTGTGTGCCAGGTGCTGCATGTTGGGCACCTGATTGATGGGCGGGGCAGATGGGATAAATGGAGATGGATTGCTGACTCTGTGTCTTTGTTCCTCTGCTCTGTCGGCTGCTTTTGTGGTGGTGCTGCCTGATGCGATGGTCATCTGGGGCCTGCGGGGTTCACCGGCCGCAGTCGGGAGTGTTGAGTCTGTGCGGTTTTTGCCTGTTTACCTGCTGGTCTGCTCCCTTCGGTAGGCTGTATGGAAAACCTCTGGCCCTTTGAGTGATGGCGAACTGGACACGGCTGCTGTTTTCTATGGTTTCGTCCTGTTCTGTCCTGCCTCGCCTTGGCGTGTTTTGGCTGAGCTGTCTGGGTCGGTCGTGGCCCTGCTTGTCGGATCAGCATGTGTGGAATATTATATCTGCAGTGAAAATCAGAATCTGCAAAAGTGCCTATACTCGCACGGTTAGCAAGGTTCCAGGCTGGGTCAGCCGTTGATTTTTGTTTGATTTATTGTTACATTATCAGTTTGAGTGTATTTATTAGTTTGTGGTTTGCTTTTGATTTGTGATTTTGTTTCTATTATTGCATGCATTTCTTTGTATTTTCTTAAGTTGGGTGAACAGCTGACTCCCTATCCCCACGCCCCTTCCAGAGCTGTGTGATTTTATGCATGTGTGTGTTGAGTCCTGGTGTTTTTAAGCAACATTTGGTTTTAATAACTGTTAATAAAATTCTCTATTTTTAATATAAGTCCATCAGTGGTCCGGTGCATCTCTATGAACCTACGGCCTTAGCAAATTGTGGGTAATCGGGCCGCCCACTGGTGTTGTTTGTTTGGGAAACTTTATTTTCCCCTTCAGTTATCTTTATCTCCTTTGTACTTGCTACACTGTTTAAAATATAAGGATTAATCTTTGTTTTTTTACTTTGTTTATTTAGCTAGTGTGAGTCCATGTGAGGTGAACAGAGTAAATCAACTAAAAAGATGTTTGGAAATGACCAATTTCAAAGATATTTAGAGACACAAAATATGCAGAAAATAATCAATAAAACTAAAACATAAATAAATGAAATCTGCTTCAGCTGGCTAAATGACTGCCGACACCACTGGGATGCGAACCTGCGCAAAACTTCATTCCAGTCAGATACTCTAACCACTGCACCACTGAATTTGTTATAAATGTAATGTCACCAAACACATATTTCTTTGTGGCTGCCTTGCACCTTTCAGTGGAGGCTCACAACTGTGCTTTGTCAAAAAGTAGTCCCAAATCTAAAACGGCGCCTGTGATTTCTTTATGTTACTAATTATTTTCCCTGCAGTCAGTGTGATTATTTAGGTCACCAAGCAGAACAGGGATCACTACTGAGTGATTTTAAGGACTTTTGTTGTTCTGTTGTTATGATCCGTGTGCTGTCCCAGTCCATTATATGATTTTCTCTTGCAGTGGTCTGTTATGGCTGATTCCTTTATTGTGTTTTCTGCTTCTTCTTTGGCTGCTCTGGTGTGTCTTCGGCTTGTTTCTTTTTCACATTCTTTTTGTGTTCCATTTTTTGTGTGTTGAGTTGGCGTCCGGTGTCTTCTATGTATGTTTTATTGCAGAGTTTGCATGGGATTTCATATATGACTCCACATTTTCGTTCCTGTGCTTTCTCGTCTTTTGGATGTACTAGTCCTATTTTAACTGTCATGTAAGGTTTTGTTGGAGTGTTTATGTTATGTTTTGACGTTGCTTTTCTTATTTTTTCTGTTATTCCTTTAATGTATGGTCGGGTTAGCACTGGTTCATAACGACAGAACAACAAAAGTACAGAAGATGGATAAAAGAAGCGATCGAGATAAGGAGACGTGGACCCTGGACCATATAGGGATGAAGGAGTTTACACGCTGGTTCAATCATGGGACGTGGTGATTGACCGGGTAGGCGCGGGCATTAGTGGGCGACATCGTCCCCTACTGCCCACAGACAAACAGCGGAAGTGAAGCCGTCAACGCCGGCGAGGCTCTGAAGATGGTGGCTGTGTGTCGCCGAAACTGTCAATAATTTAAGATAAAAAAAAACATTGCTACACTGTGTATTGAGCAAGAAAAACCAATGGAGATAGAAAAGAACCACAGGAAGAACATAACAAGGAGCTTTTACTTACATCTCAGCTTCTTCTTCACCGCAGTAAAAAGGAGCAACATTGCAATTACTGCTTACAAAGCCCAGACCCATCGGTCCATCTACTTTTCCATCCTAGTATCAGTCAAGAAAATAAATAAAAACATCAGGGCAATAGAATTCCTCCACTTGAGGCAGAGACTCAATCCTAAACTAGAGCCTTTCACTTTTTTTTCTGGTTTAGAGCCATGAACTCAGATTGAAGAAGCTCTCATTCAGGCCACTTCACACCTTCACACTCATCTTCAAACCTACCAAGTATTGAGGGCTCATTCGATGCACATCTACAACTGATGAAGAGTCACCTCCACTTAAGATGGCTGTCACAACTAATCGATCTTAGCAAACATAAAAATGGCTATGACTTGGCTGATAAAATGATGGCATGCAAGGTAGGGAGGGGCATGCATTTGTTCAAGGAATTCTAGGTTATGTCTTTAATCAGTTTATAATGTGTAATCAAGAAAGGTAAATGAATCAAATCAGTCAGTGTGCTGTAGTTGTGTAACACAACAGAAGAAACAAGGCTGAGCTTTCTTTAACTTTGTGAAATTAATTTGAAGCAGCAATAATTTAAAGGTAGAATGTGGAGTTTGTATGTGTCTATAATAAATTATCTCTGTCGCTTTTATTTTTCACATTAAAGCCACAATGTGTAATATTTTTACCTGTTTACTACCAAATTCTGTGTATCCAGTGCACAAACTTGTCCCTTTTCATTAATATTTCTCACCAACATCAATTCTAAATATTCCTCTCAGCTTCAAATTTTACATTTTTAATACATAAATTGTGGTCGACGCTCCATGGTCATCCTCCATCTTGAAATACGGTAGCTATTTAGGGACATGTGAGCTCCACGTTATGCGTTTGCACTATGACTGTAACCTGAAAGAAACAGCAGAGGGCAGCAGTGCGACGTGGAAGCATGGCGTCTGACAATTCAACTAAGAAGAGACGAGACTAGCTGTTACACTGTTGCTGGACTTTGTTAGTTTGAATAACAAACAATGAAATCAAAAGACACATCAAATATGTCAGGTCTTATTGATTTCCAACACTCAGCAGCCGCATATGATGAGAACCCCGCCTGCAACAGCTAGACACCAGCATCCAAGTGTTGTTTCTGACTCACCTCAGCTGATCTTTTCTTCATAATAAAGCTCCCAATCCGGTCCCAACGTATCAGTTCCAAAGTCCTTCTTCAAGAAAGCTCCTTCTATTAAAGTCTCCTCTCTTACCGCAGCCTGCCGTGTCTCTCCCAACGGTGGTCCGCTAGCCGGTAGCCATGTTAGCATTAGTTACCGGTACTTTATTTCCACAGCGTGTCCCCGGCTCCAGCCAAACCTCATCGGCTATCCGATCGCTAAACAGCCAGTGGTTGATGTTAGCTCCATCTCGATCCTCACTGCGGCGCACACCGATCAGCTGATGGCTAACCGGCAGACTCTTGTTTACTCCGCTGCTCTGATCCACATGACACCGGACGCCACAGCTGATGCCACCCCTCCTCCGTGTGTGAATCGGTGACAGGCAGCTATGCTAGCTTCCTTCAGGACTGGTAGGTTGATATAACAGCTAACAGCAGTGTTTCCCCTAGAAATGCCGTGATGTTTGTTGACTAAGGGGGGTGTAGGATAGCGCCGCCTCGTCGCGCGGGGGGAGGGGGGTGCGCGCGCATCGTC